>PVJX010010229.1:0-57860 GCA_004027295.1 Dolichotis patagonum
TTTAAAATTGTACAGGGGCACATATCTATCAATTTTCCTTAAGTCTTAGAGGAGACTCTAAATTTGGACTTTAGAGTAGAGCTGGAACTGTCAAGGATGGAAACTCTTAGAGATAGACTGAATTTATTTTGCATTATGAAAATACTTGAGAGACAGATATTATGGATTTGATCATAAAGGTTCCCTCAAAGCCCATGTCATGGAGGCGAGCCTGTGGCACTAATGGAAGGCAGCCAGGCTATGGTGGGTTTGCCCTTCAAAAAGATACTGGGACCCTGATCCCGTGTTTTCCATCTACAACAAAGTAAGAAACTTTGCTCTACCACCAGTTCCCCACCATGATACTGAGCATCACCACATACCCAAGAGCGATGCGGTAGAGCAACCATAGCTAAAATCTTGGCAATCATATGCCAAGACAATTTGTTCCTCCTTGTAAATTATACCCCTATGTTGCCTTAGCAATGGAAATCTAACACATTGTGATACATTTTATCTCTTGAGAGGTTTACTGAACAAATAATGGAATAATTATAACAACACATTTCACAGGTATCTGAATATGCATCTCTCTTAAAATATCTTGAACTATACACAAACATTTTTTTTCCATTTTATTTTAAAGAGAATAAGACAAAAGAGGTCAGTACAGAGCAGATCGAAACTGGACAACAAAGGCAACACAATACTTAACATTAAGACAACCGGACCTTAACAACAGCTATCACAATATTTCTTTCTCTGCTATAGTTGAGCATAGTTTCAAATACAATAATATCAAACATAACAAAAAAGTATAAAACCATTCAAAGAGTGAAAGATTTATAGGGCATTCTGAACTGAATAACAGAGAATGATCAATGGGTACTATAATATCTCATTTTCAATAAAAAATTTTGTTTATGCTTTCACACATATTCAAATCCCAATAAGACACAATGTGATAGATAGAACCAATGGAAATAGAAGAATAGAAGCTTGGTAGGACTTCTAAGAAGGACAGTATTAAATCAGCAATAGCTGTCATAATGTTTTGTTCTCTTCAAAACAGCTGTTCATAGCATCATGTATAATAAAGTCAAGCAAAACAGGATAAAACCATTCCAACTGATGAATGAAAACATTGAAAGGCTTCAAAGCCATGAGATGGGGACTCATGATTACCATAAAATCTTATATACACTTACCAACTCTCATACTAGGGAGACTATACAGTATTTACACATGTGAGTTTGGTTTATTTCGCTTATGAGTATGGTCTCAAGTCATGTCCATTTATTTATAAATATCTCAATGTGATCATTCTTTAGAGCTGAGTAGTACTCCATTGTATAAAAATGCCACAACGTTTTTATCCATTCCTCAGTTGATGGGCACTTAGATTGTTTCCAAGATCTGGCTATTACAAATTGTGTTGCTATAAACATGGGTGCACATATATCACTGTGGTATGATGATTTCAGATCTTCTGGGAATATGCCTAGAAGTGGAATAGCTGGGTCAAATGGGACCTCCAGACCCAGCTTTTTGAGGAATCTCCAGACTGACCTCCACAGTGGTTGCACCAGTCTACACTCCCACCAGCAGTGCAGAAGAGTTCCTTTTTCCCCACAGCCTCTCCAACACTTGTTGTTGGTACTGTTTTCTATCTTGGCCAATCTTTCTGAAGTGAGATGGAATCTCAGTATGGTTTTAATTTGCGTTTCTCTCATGACTAATGATGATGAGCATTTTTTCATGTATTTATTTGCCATTTGAATTTCTTCATCTGAGAACTGTGTATTCATTTCAGATGCCCATTTTTGGATTGGGTCTTTGAATTTCGAGGGTCTGATTTTTTAAAATTCTTTATAAGTTCTAGACAGAAGTCCTTTGTCTGAGGGACTTTCCATTATTTTTTTTCCCAATTTGTGGGTTTTCTTTTCACTCTGCTGGAAATCTCTTTTGACGTGCAGAAACTCTTTAATAAGATGTGGTCCCACTTATTGATTCTGAGAAGTATTTCCCGTGAAGTTTGATTCTTGTTCATAAATTCTCTTCCTACCCCTATATCTTTGAGATTTTTACCCACTTTGCCTTCCAGCAGATTTAGTGTTTCTGTTTTAATATTTAGATCTTTGATCCATTTAGATTTTAGTTTAGTACATGGAGATAGGCATGGGTCTAGTTTTAGTCTTCTGCATATGGATAGCCAGTTTTTCCAGCACCATTTGTTAAAGAGATTGTCATTCTTCCAGCGAGCATGTTTGGCCCCTTTATCAAAGATAAGGTGGTTGAGTGAGTTACATAAACATCTTGAGATAATAAAAGGTGATGCAATGCCGACATGATGAGATGAAGTTAAGAGGACGATGTGGACCCTGGGATGCAGCATCAAGCCATTACTGACCTTGTGACATACATCAGATAAAGACCCATCAAGCCATGAGATACTAACTGACCTGAGGTAACTGTAACCAAGAAGAACAAAACTAAAATTCTTGGAAGTGGGAAAAGACATTGTATTCCATTGTTTTCTACCATGGAAGGCCACTAAATCTGTTTTGTGGATACTACGAAGTTCAGTTTCTGTTAAAAGACAATCTTTTTCCTTGTTTTCCCTTCCAAATACTTTCCTGATTTTTCGAATATTTATCTTATTACAATGACTTTACTTGCTAAAGTTGTTTTAGCTTTGCTCATTCAATTACTTTCCACTTGAGGCATCTCAAAGCAGAGAAGGTACATTTTTGTCTCCAGTGTTTTATGAGTTGAGATTCTCAATAAATGTTTATGAAGTTAACTTTTTCAGATGAGGCAGCCTGCTCTTTTATAAGAGAAGAAATATTTCTCCTTTAAGGAAAGCTGATGATTTCCAATACCACAAACTAGTACAATATATTATCTAATTCTAAGTGTTCTTAGAATATTAGCTTATAAAACAAAAGCATTAACATTTCTTGATGAATTTTTTGGTAGATACCCACAATAATGAAGGCAGACACATAAATTGAGCTCATATGTCAGGTCCAGTCAATTGGATGTCACTTCCTGGAGTACTGCACTGAGTATTTTGAGACTTTTCCAGGCACCGCAGGACAGAGTATCATAATTGCTTTAGGTCACGTGTCGTTGAACTTGATAGTGATAGCAATTTTCCCACACATTTCCCCAACCCTGATTTAGAGCTGCTTAGCATATGTTATACTAACAATCCTAGTGCCCTCAATAGAGACATTAGGTTACTTAAACATTTTAAGTGCTGTATCTACATGCCAACTGTTGCTAATCTTTCCTTTGTGGAAATTCCATAAGAACATATTGTCTAGATTTGTAGACATACTGCACAGTCTAGATCATGGTACAGGGTTTTCTGACTACAGTGTAAGCAATACGAAAGCAAGAATCTTCTTTAGCTGATTATTAAGTGTATGACATTGTAATTTTATGTCCCAATGTAATTTTATTTTATTTTTTTTGCTCTTCCTGCACAGCAAAAATACCCCAAAACTCAGAGGAATGCAGTTATAAACATGATTTTTCTTACAAGTCTTTGGATAACCTGAGGTGACTCTGGCTCAAGCTGTGGATATTCATGTTGTCTAAATTGGCTTAATTACCAAAACTTCAAAGGACAGTCAGAGGAGGAGAGATGAAAGAGGTAAAGGGATTAAAAATAGAAGCAAGAGCTATTATGTACATGTACCCACTGCCCAAGATGATTGATGGTACACTCCATGGAGTAAAAATGCTCAAAAACAAAGGAAAATGACCTAACACAGCTCCACTTAAAATATCTTTCATTGTTCTGAGCCGTGTGAGCTGCTAGTCACTTTGCTGTCCTAGCAATGGCTGAAGCGTAAAGGAGCTGGGTGTATTGAAGAAGCACATATCAAGACTCTGTTTGGCTGATGCCTCGTAACATATTTTGGCTAAATCAGGTCCACAGACCAAGCCTGCCATCCATGAAACAGAAGAATATATTCCACCCACAGTAGGAGAAAGGGCCTATTTGCTCAGTTCAATTGCCAATAGGGCTGATGGTCCACAAATTAAAAGTGACCATAATTTACACAGCTCTGAGGTGGCTTTGAAATAAGAAAGAAAAAAATTCTAGACATATGCCCATGAACACTTATTAAAATTTCTATTTGTATCCTCATAAAATATACAGTCTGTGATTCCTCGTAGAATGTTAGTGATTTGCTAGGATTTGATACAGTTGAGATTTCTAGATAGTGTCTCCATTCAGGTTGAGATCCTAAGTAAATCCACACATTCTTCCCTTGATCTGATCTTGCAGTTAAGTTACACATCTCAGATGTGTTAGTATGAGAGAATATTTTAGAATTCTATGAGGTATGTCTTGTAAGCTTTTCAAAGCATTACAAATTTAAGCTTCAATTCAGAACTAAACAATACTTACTTGGATAATGTTGCCTGTTGAAAGACTAATTTGTGGATTTGAAGTAAAAACTTATTTTCTTAAGGGGAATACAGTTGGCTTTTCAGCATTTTAGGTACCAATTATTGCACCATTTAAAAACCCCAAATTCAAACTCTGGTTTTGAAGCTTCATATTGTTTGAGTTTCTATAACTACAAATAAATTCTTATGAAGTATTAACATGTTCTCTCTATGCCACAAGGGAAAAAATCCTAATGAGCAAAGAAACTTATTATAGTTTTAAGTCTGTAAAGAACAGTCTTAAAAAACAATAATAAAAAATAAGCTACAAATAATTCATCATTTAATATTTCTCCTTTGTGAAAACATACACGACTTTACCTAACATCATACTTATATATAATAAAATATACAAGCAAGTACAATCTGATAATTCATCAGTTTCTCTAAGTAAACTGTATATTCCAAGTATATTCCAAGATAAACTGCTTTTTTCCTGGGAGCTGAAATTCTTTTAGGCCCCTGAAGGTTTAAAGGGACATTCCAGGAAGACAGAGATGTTCATTTGGAATGATGCTGGTTAGAACACAGGCTATGCCCATGAGCTTTTAATGCTACATTGCCTTAAACTCAATTCAGTTTATAAAGTACATTACATAATTAATATATATTTATTCAGTTATCCAGTTGCAATTTGCATAATTTCCTTAGGTTGCCTCTATACATTTTCACTAGAAAAAGGTCATAGACAATACTAATATTTGACTTTCTATGTATCTGCTACTCTTCTACACAGGTCATTACTATTTCACATACCGGAAGTAGGACACTTTATTATCACAACCCATTCAGAGATGGACTCATTAAGATCCGATGATTAAGGGTTAATTGAGTTGCTTACTGAATTCACAAAGCTGGTAAGCATCAACAACCAACATCAAAACTCAGACTTTCTTTCCTAATATCTGCTCACAGCTGTTAAGATTGCCAAGCTAATTTGGAAGATGTACACTTGTTTTGGAAGGCAACCTAGTATGCTGATTAAGAACATGTGTTTCAAAGTGCATAGGTCTCAATTAAAATCTTATTTCTGCTTTTTATTTACTCTGCAAGCAAAGGTGGTTTTCTTAACATCTCTAGATTTCATTAGTTTATCATGTCGATAAGAATATCCTTACTTTGAAAGGCTATTATTAGTGATCAAACAAAATATATTTAGCAGAGTATTGGTATATAATGAAATGGAATTATTAATATTATTTAGCCTAAGCACCTAGGGAAATTAAGCAGCATGCCTGAGGTCATGTATCTGGTAACGGAAAAGTAAAGTCTATTCTATGGATTACTTGGTTCAATGTCTAACACCTTCTCTTTCACCTTAAAAGAATTTCTTATATTACTTGGCCAGTTGAGTTTATTCATCAAGGAAACATACTGCCTAAAATGTAGGCATAGAGAGTTTATATTACCAAATTTTCTATTACCAAAATTTTGTAACTTCATAGATTTTTTCTCTTCCCATCTCCAAACTCTAATGTTTATCATCACTGAAGAATTTTATACATCTATAGATTTCCATCCCTCAGCCTTTATCTCTCTCACTTCATATAATTTATATCAAGCATTTTTAAAATCTGTTTGTTGTCAACCATCAAATTCTTTCTTCTGAAGTTTAATAAGATTAATACATAAGTAAGGAAATATTCTATTTGAATGGCATCTTTCATTATTTTTAAAGCCAATCATGGGTTTTAGAATCATTAACTATTTTGTGTCACTGTGACATATTGCACATCTAAAATTATTTATTTTGAATTTAATTCCTAGGAATTAAGTTAATGGAAGCACACTGGAAATGATTTAAAGATCTTCTGCTCTGCCTAGCATCACTTGAGAATTGCAACTCTCTCAAGTCACTTTTTTGATGACACTCCTGCTGCTTTCGGAAAATATTTTCTCTGTGTTCTCAAAGTCTGATTTGATTAAGCCCCACAGCTTTATAAATGTCCCTGAAACACATGGGGTACAACTAGAATCGATGATTCAGCACATCACCATCACCTGAAAATCAAATTTCCAGTGGCTCCGCTTACTCTTTATTGTGCTGAGATCAATAGTTGGAAGAACCCTTAACCCAGCTGCATGCCCAACTAGCCAACATGTATTCATAATATCCACCTATAAATTCAATAGGAATATCAGGCTGCGGGGCATCCATGCTCAGAATAGCAAGATGTCTTGTGTTTCTGGAGTGCACTTAGATAAGCTGCTCTTCTGCCTTTCTAGTTCTCCTGACCTTGAGGGTACCGCAGAGTTCACCCTCGGATCCTCCACACTTGTGTGCAGTTGGGTGGGCAGGCAGCCTGAGATATTTCAGGACACATAAAATGCCATTGTTTAATATCTTTTTAGTTGACTATGAGAACTGACATCCTTTTATATACATCAAGGTTCTCTGTTTGCCCCACTTTTTCAAGTCACTTGCTGTGCCTGTCTTTTTCTGGGTCAGAGCAGGAATTCCCAGTGCAGTTCTGTGAGGAGCTTGTCTCCACTGGGTAATGCTGAAAGTTCCTTTCTCATCTGCTTTTCCTCCTGTTCATTTACTTCTTATGTGTTTACAACAAATTCAGTTACAGACCTTGTTCATGCCCTGTGTCACTCCTAGACTCTAAGAAAATGTTTAATTGTACAAAAGATTTTTAACACAATTTTCAAAACACACAGATTAAGAAGCAATTTAGAACCTTTTGTTTTTAAGTGAGAGTGAAGCAACCTTTTGTTCTAAAACAAAAGTGAAGCACTTTTAAATAGATTTTCCTGGTAGATTTTTATTCCTTTTGGATTTACATTGTGTTAAAAATATACTAAAAATCTCCATTTGTCTCATATGTTTTGCTGAAGATATCTCACTGATTACTGATGTAAATATAATGTGTTACTACTCCCTCTGTAGTCTGTGAAAAGATTTTTATTAAGTTTTAACCCAACTAAGAGTCCACACAAAGACTCTTAGTTTAAAGCAAGAAAAGTGATTTGAAGAGAGAATTATTACCAATATAATTTGATAAGCCATTTTGATTTCAGGTTTCTGGAAGTGGAGGAAGTAAGATGAAGAGCTAAATTAAATATAGGAAAATGAAGTTTCTGGTTAGGCTGGACAGGATAGAGAAAGCAGGTGGAAATCAGTGCCAAGAGGGCAAAGGTGACCCTACAACAGGTCTGTAGGTCCCTGCAAGCCTGAGGCAGTCTGAAGGTAGCAGCAAAGACTTCTGAGAAATCTATGAGGAAAGGCATGGTAATGCTCTATTTAGTGTTTCTAGCTCTCCTATTTGGTTTCATTTTTCTTGATCTTCGCGAAGAAATCTGCTGTATATAGCTGCCCAAAATAAATGACATTTCAAAAGTTAAGAATCTTTAAGCAGTTAAAATACGGCTTTGAGAAAGGCCAAGGCGAACCAATCTGAAATAGAAGATCAGAAGAAAACGATAAGAACATATAAGCACTTCCCTGACAAAACAATCCCTAGGATGTCAGGAGTAAAGAAGATCCTAGGTTTCCTGTCCTAGATAGCATAGGATTCAAACTCACTTGACTGCAGAATGGTTACATAAGGCACAAGATCTTGGAGAACATGAACTAGCTCATGGTTACCCAGTCTGAACATAAGGTTGAAAATAAAAGAAACATAATCACTTCCCTCTATTTCTTTATTGCTTTTTACTTTCTCATATTTTCACCAAATTTTTGGCTCCTCTCAACTTCAGCATTTCTGCACTTTGGGTCCTTAAAATGACAGGATGAGGAGAGCCTAAAAGGAAGTTGACAAGATAGATTAGACATGCAGCCCCTCTCTGCATTGTTCCTCACCATTGCATCACCTGGTCATCTCGCTACACCCACAACCACCCTCAATATCTACTGACTTTTCTTCTACTTCAATTTTTAAAGTTAGACAGTTTTGAGTATCAGACACTGAAATGGGACTGGTCATAAGATTAAGGCAGTCAATGCAAATTTGAGAATTCCTCCAAGACATGACAAAAACAATACAAGAATGGGAAGGCAGGGTGCTTCTACAGTGTCTGAGAGCTTAAATACACATCCCTTGGGCCACTCACTGTGTGATTATGAGGCAGAAGAAGAATGTGTTTTTCCTCTGTCATCTTAGGAGTCTATGGCTTGCCTTTGTCTCCTCAGTTGTGAGAAGTGATTGATTTACTAACAAAATTTTCAGGGGAAATATACGTAGCGGCTGAAAGAAGCTGCTATAAAGACTTCTATAAAGCAGAGTAACAGTGAATTATTTAAATGACTAAGACAGAATAATGCACACACATTCTCTCTCTCTCTCTCTCTCTCCCTCTCTCTCTGTCTCTCTCTCTCTCTCTCTCTCTCTCTCTCTCTCTCTCTCTCTCTCTCTCTCTCTCTCTCTCCCTTTTTCTGGAACCTCCTTTAAGTGTTTGTGATAATGAACTAGATCTCTATCAAAAATAACAAAAATGGTATTTAAGAAAATATCTGGCTTTGTGTGCAGTAAGATGTGGTCAATGTAAACAGAAAATATAGAAACTAAATGGATTCCATCATTTTCTTACTATGAAATTTTTTCCAAATTAGCTAACATAGCTTAAACTCCTTTTCCACATCTGGAACAAAATAGAATAATTTTACCAAGAATGATTTGGAAGAGTGAAATATATTCTTTTACAGGGGTTTTTCACAAATACATAAATAAATGGCTTAAATGCCATTTATTAACTTGTTTCTTCGATATGGTCCTCTCTGCAGACCCCTTGTTTCATCTCTCGTATCCTAGAGCACCACGGTGTCTGTCACAGGAAATCAGCAGCTCAGCTGAAGAGCTTCATAGGCTAAATTCATTTTTAATGCTCAGCCGAGAATCTTGCTTCCTACTGCATGGGAGAGATTTTTAGTTCTGTTTAATTGTAGAAATTACATTCAATGATACAGAAAAGAAAGCTAAAACCAGTATTTTCTAAAGGGTATACACTCACACACCATCACCTCCACTAACAACAGTATCAACAACAAGCATAGCATTAACCATTGCATTCCTAAAGCCCAAATCAACTGTTATTAACACTTTACTCTCATTTTTGCTTTCTCATATTTTTCTACTGGAGGTATGAGGTATGATCAAAACATATGGGGAATATTGAAATTTTTACAATTTATTACACTTAAAATACATAGCCACTGATTCCTCCCATAATATTTTCCCTTACTTTGAGTGCACCTAACCCATAACTTTTGCCACTTTCTGAGCAGGTCTGGAAGTGCCCTTGTGAATATCTTTAGTTGCACAAACGACTGCCTTGATGTCCTGAATTAATTCAAAACATTTACTTCCCATGGTTATTTCGATTTCATGGAAGATCCAGAACTCTCATCAGGTGAGATTCATTGAGTAGGGAGATGAAAACACGCTGCAGTGTTTTTATGATCCTGAATTCTATTGGATGGGATTCAGTAGCAGCAACCATCATTATTTTGATTACAACTCATAAAGACATGAAGGAGGACTCCAGCACTGCCTCAGAAGTGGCAAGAACAATGTGAAGAGTTGGAAGCAAGGAAGATTAGTTTGAGGGGGATTAATGGTATTGGGTCTTTTACTGTATTTTTTTTTTAATTTCAAAATTGATGGTATATTCCAGGTACATCTCCTATATATTTAACTTTCTCTGTAATCCACATAAACTATTACAATTCTTATCTCCTTTTCATAGCTAACATCATTGAGTATTTGCTCTTTGACAGGGGCTATGCTAAGGGATTTGCATCTTTTCACTCTCAAACCAAGCTGTGAAGGCACACAATTATTGTTATCTACCTCCAAGCAAGTTAAAGAACATTCTCGAAGGCCTCTGGATAAGTTACAAAGTGTTCTCCCGTCTATCTGACTCCAGAGATTAACACTTCCTTCTGCTTTCCAACTTACCTTAAATCTCAAAGGTCTACATCTAAAAGTCCTGGTCCCTAGGGTGATGGTGTTGGGAGGTATCACGGACACTTAAGAGGCAGGACCTAGTGAGAGGTCCTTTGGTTCTTAAAGGAGTTCCCTTAAGTGTGATTGTGGCATCACACATATCCTTTCCCTCTCTGCTTCTTGATGCTGGATTTGAGCTCCAGCTCTGCACGCTCACCTGCCGTGATGTGCTGCCTTTGCCACGGTTCAAACCAATGTAGCTGTGCGACCTTGGATTTGAACCTCTGGAACCAGGAGCTAAAGTACACATCTCTTTGATTTATAAGTCCCTGTGTCAGGTATTTGTTTTAGTGACTCAAACCTGACTCAAACAGAATTCTTTGCTATCATAGATCTTTACACTTTTAAGTGCTAAGCAGTGTTCCATCCTTTATAGTCTTTTATCTAGATAATTTAATTACATCTTTAAAACACTATAAAGTTGGAAAGGTTTCTTCAGACGCAAAGAATAGGAGGCACAAAGGAAGAGGGACTTGCCAAAGATCATACTGTTATTAAAGTGGGGAGAAAGGCACAGATGCAGATCTTCCAATATTTCATCCCTGTCCGCAGCACACTCTGCCTGCACGGCCACCCTCAAGGTGGCCAACCACTGAACTGTGATCAAGGCTACCTTTCAACACCACCCAGCCCCACCGGCCCCAGAGGACCCCTCCTCCAGGCATTTGCCCTTCACTCTGTCTTCCCATTCATCAGTCCCCGCACCTGGAATTAATTACTTTCTTCTTCCCTCTGTCCTGAACAGACTGGATGGAGAATCTCATCCTTCAAGGTCTCCAAAGTCATCTCCTCCCTATGGACTCCACGCTGTCTCCCTTCTTCCCCTAGACAGCATTCGGTTACATACAGCAAGATGTCTGCCTTCCTCTGGGCCTGTTTTCACATTGCATCACGCTCATTGTTTTCCGTTCTGACCCTTCTTCCAGATTATGAGCTCCTCGAAAGAAGGATGACATTTTATTTATCTGTATCTACTAATGTCTTCTAAAATGACTGGCACACAGCAGATCTTCATTTAATTTATATCAAAGTCACTTGCACCACTGTTGTCACTGTCTTTTTGACTCTGCACCTAGTAATGATAAAAAAAAAAAAACAAACAGAGACCTTCTCACCAATGTTCTACTCCCATTAGAAAAATATAAGGACTAGTCTCAGTTCAAAATGGTTCATTGCATAACTTTTTAAAAAAGATAAACATGTTTTAATCACATTTCTAAATTTCTAAATTCCAGTTTCTAAATTTTCTTTTTGTCTTCCATAATAGAAAGTGTGATCTAAAAATCCATGATTATCTTTTGTAACTTCTGTATCATTTTATCTTTTGTTTTGTTTTTAAAATTAAAAATACCAGAATGGAACCTGCATTTATACATATTTGAAAGTAAATTTAGGAGAAATTTGTAAAGTCAGTTCAGAATGGCTGAATCCCATTATATGATGTATGATAGCATGTCTTTACCATCATAGGAACATGCATAACTTTTCTTCTGGAAGGTGATTTTTGTTCAGGAAAAGAGCACTTGGGAGAGGCAGGTTACTGTGTACAAATGCAGCAGCTTCATTGGTTTGGCTTTGCACTCTGATACCACTTTATACATCATTTCCTTTTTTGTAATGTTTGGTTCCTGGGCCATTTATAAGCTAATTTTGAGAATCAGCAAGATTTACCAATTTGCCTTGAAATGTCCATGATTTTGATGAAGGCACCAATTTTAGAACCACCTAATCTAAAATTTATGCTTTTCCCTAGTATGCTTACCTTAGTTGCTTCATGTGTTGCTAATTTTCACTCTTAATATTGTTAAGTTTTATTATAATATTCAAGAGGTGTCGAATATGAGGTCTGGTGTATGAAAATTTAACTTAAAGGATTCATCCTGTCAAACTTCCAGTTAGGATCAGAAGCTTCTGAATGGCAGGAAGGGGAGTCCTGACCTGGGGATAAATAACATAAAGACCTAGCAGCGTCAGACCCATTCCATGACATTGTGTGGCCAAAGCAAATTCTGACTTCTTAAACGCTGTGGTGCTGCCTAAAGTATTTTGTATCTCTCTGCTACCTTGGCTTCCTCCTGTGAGTTTACTGTCTCTGGTCTTGATCACTGTTGATCCAAGCGTTATTCTCAGGAGGTCTGTGTCCATATCTGCTGCTTCAACACTGTTTGTAAATCTTCTTCTCTTTGTCTTACTAGGCTTTTTTTACTCAGGATAGTTCAGCTCTAGTCCTATTCTTTCCCAGAACTACTCAGTTTACAATGATGATCAAGGCCTGCATTATTTCAATGCTTTCACCTCCTAGTCTGCCCAATTTTGACTGGCTCCTCTAACACATGGGTCTTTACTCTTGGCATAATATCACATTCTCATAGCATGACAATAGGAGAGCAACAAATATGTTCATATTGTCCTGCTTTTGATGACATAAGAGAAACATTACTGGAACGTAGTATACTGGGTTTCTTGTCCAGCATCTGTTCTTAGTAATTGTTACAAGCTTAGGCAAATGATTGATAAAGTATATAAATAAAATAACATATGAAACTTTTCCAATATGCAAATTCGCACACTCTGTCCTGGCCCTATTGAATAGGAATCTATGAAATTTGAATCCCAGGAATATGACGTTTTTAGGCAATAAATGCTACTAATCCCCAGTTTTGATTTAGGACAACAGCTCAGTATTTCCTTATCAAAGGTGTTTATGTTGTAAAAATTTTGAAGAATCAAATGCTTATATTAAATGTCAGACATTGTCTCACACAGGTGAGATATTTTTCCACAATGTGCATGATGCGTAACACAGTTTCCACATATTGCTTTGAATAAGAAGTACAAAGTACGAATCATCTGCAAGAGTAAGCACAGATAATAGTTTCTTTGTTCTGAGCAACCATTGCAAAGATTTCTCCAAATCCCCCGGACCCATTGTCAATTGCAATTAATGGTAATTAATGGCACATTTTATGACTTCTGAGTAACAAAACTGTCCCCTGGAAACTCCTGGGATTTAAATTGCCATCATGGTTTCTGCGCGAAATAACTACTTTCCCATTATAACACAGTCCACATCTTCAACCATGAAAATGCTAAACAGAAAAATCACTGGTACAGGCAGAGCTGCTGCTAGAGTTGGAGAGGAAATGTTAAGGGAGAAGGAGAAGGAAAGGAATTAATTTATAAAGAGCAGGAAACCTTGCATCGAATCATTGACTTCTGCTAAATGGGGTGGAATTTTTTCAGTAATACTTCAATCAAAAATTACTTTCTTCTTACAAAAATATAGGGAAGTTTATATAATTCCTTTGACCACTGGGTCACTGAGCAGAGTTGTCATCTAAGGGGACATAGCACCTGCAACAGATGCTATGTATTAAAGCTCTTGAAAGAAATGAAATTTCCAACATAAATAGTATATCAGCAAAGCAATAGACATGTGAATTTACAGTTGATGAAGAATACCTCAAAATCCTTTATTTTTAATTACTAATAGACTAATAATTCTTTGTATTTATTTTTAAAGCTACAATCATGAAACTAATGCATTTGGGTAAAAGTCAAGACCAGCACAAATAATTAACAAATGAAATCAAACCAGATAAATGTCCTCAACTGTAGATTTTTCCAAATTTGTTAGTAAGCATAATTTTATATTAACCCCACACAATATTCTTTGCTTTGACTCTCCCTGCATGTTTGTTTAGTAAACTGAGTATCATTAATTTCAAGATTTGATTTAGGTTGTTTTCCAATCAATTTTGCCATTATCTATGTACATTTCAATAAAGGAAATATTTAAAGCAGTTACTTGATTTGATAAACCTAATTAGCAATTAATTAGAAGGCAGAAAATAAAATGTACAACATTTATAGTATGATGATGAAGTACTACCCTGCTTGGTTTTGCTTTCTTTCTGTAAGATTAAGTTCTTCAAGGGGATGAAGTTTTAAAAGAGAAACCCAATTGTTTTTCCCTATTAATTTGCTTGTTTTCCCAATTTTCACAGTACTGTTTTCTTCATATCTGATTCTCTGGTCATTTTTCTTCCTTCCTATCTTACAACTTTTCTTTGCTTCCTTGCTGGGTCACTCTACACCCTTTCCCTCCTAGCATAAATATCTCTCCAATAGGAAATGCAGGGCATATTTTACTCTTTTCATTTTCTTTTCTACCTATTGAAAAATAACCAGAAAGAAGCATCCTCAGTGGGTTTCTGCTACGCAGTCCAGTCTTGCAGCTCTGAAATGATGCTCTGCAGTGCGAGGCTGCGCAGAGTCGGACACACAGGGCAGTGCTAAGATAACAGGGTGCCGAGACGCTGCTGCCTGGAGAAATGAAGTGAGGCAGCTGCAAGGAGGGAGGGTGAGGAAAACACTTCAGGATCTACTGAAGCATGGAGATGAGCAGTCTGGCATAGCAGGATCTCCTAGGTAGGAGCTGAGGCGGGTGAGAGAATGGCCTGGTATTTGGAAATTAAGAACTAAATTTGGCTGAATACGAGTTGCTGGTTAAAATATAGATTTTATAATGTGTCTATAGTATCTAATACTGTGACTCCTTTTTCCTGAATGTGAAATACTCTCCTAATTTTCAATCTCTCCAGGCATAGCTGGACCAGTGTTAAGTAGCGTCCACCTTAAAAAAAAAAAAAAGGCAATTGGAAGTCGAGCATGGTGGTGCACACCTGTAATCTCAGGCGTTGGTAACCTGAGGCAGGAGGATTGCCACAAGTTCAAGGCCACTCTGGGTTACATACTGAATTCAAGGCCAGCTTCAACTATATAGCAAGTCTGTGTCTCAATAACAACAGAAAAACAGCAGTTAGAAAAATAGCTTGCCAGCTAACTATGTATTTTGAAAGAGCCTTAGCAAATTTGAACCTACAGTTCTGGAAATATTGAGAAATAACTGATTAATCTCATTAAACTCTCCTTTCACTTCCTACCTTTTTATGTAGTATTACCAGGTTACACCTGACCCTGCAATTTTACGTGTGCACACATATACCCCACGTTCTATGAGAAGGACATATCCAGAAATTTGAGAATCATGACTAAATTCTTGGAAATGCCAATGGTAAGATTGTAATACACTTGGAAGACAACTGCTATGGATAATCTCAACAGAAAATTTGACTGAACTGAGAATCAGCAAGGAAATCTGCTGAGCACACTTTTGAGTGTGTAGGGCAGAGGGGGTGTTTCCCCAGAAAATTTGCTTATGACACAGCAAACAGAGGGAGCAGACCTTCCCTGAAGATAGGCAGAACTGCCCAATTGGCCAGAGGATCTAATGGAGCAAAAACAGGAGGGAGCCACACCGAGCAAGCTCTTTCCTTCGCTGCTCTCTGACCAGCACAGGTGGACAGCTGTCCTGGGCCATGCTTTTCTGCAATGATGCTATCACCTCACTGCAGGGCTGGAAACAATGGAGCCAGGTGACCATGGACTGAGACTCTTGATTGTGAGCCAAAATAAATCTTTCCTCTATTCAAATATTTTGTGTTTGGTATTCACAGTGATTAAAAGCTAACGCGATAACTGGAGAACATAAGAAAGCCACAGGTAAGTACTGGCCCCAACTAGGAGGCACATGGCTTAGCTATTCGTTTTTAGTTGCAAACTCACGAATGCATATTTTCAACTACATTTTGAAAATGGAGCAGTTACAATCATTACATTAAAAGAAAGAAAAGTGATATATTGGAAGTCGAGATCATTATCAGGACACATTATTTTTTTTTATAAATCCATTTCTTCAGGACTTTAAAAATTCAGTTCTTATAATGATTCAATAAATATAAACTGAGAGGAAAAAACCCCACAAGAACCTTAGAAAGGGAAATAACATTACAATGCTAATACAGTCAGTAGGAGGCCACAGTAATCCAGATTATCATACATAACTGTCTCATGGAAACTAATTTGACTTTTATTGTGCTGCTAAATGAAATTATTACATGATCTATAGATTATTAAGCCCCGTGGCAGTGCTGGAGAATGAGGCACTGAGCTGCATCTTTTACTTTGATGGTTGCAGGGTTTCTAAAGCTCTTTACACATTAAGAGTGAGTAAAGAAGACTATAATACTCAGAAACAACACAGCAACCAAATAAATTACTTGACAGAAATGGTAACCATGGTAGAAAGAGCACAGCAAGGAAAACACTTCCTCATTTAAGTTTTGCATCCGATAAAGACAAGGTATGGAAACTAACTTGCATGTGACAGCTGTAGAATTAAGCAATGAGTGTTTACTCTGACTGTCTTACCTGGGACGATGCCCGCTCCTGTTCCCTAAACCATCCCCTGAGAGCTTTTGAATAGTTTGTGAACTTTGCCATCTTCCTGGATGGTGTTAGAAATATGATGTGTTGGCTGTGGGAATTGTGAAATCTGGTTACAGGTGTTGTTTATTTAAGACTTAGGGAAAAGACATTGATATTTGAATCATAATTGGTGGGTTAAAGAGGTGGTTCAGACTAGAACTAATACACGTTCACATCACTCGGGGGTCCTCCTTAGAGTTACCTCCTGAGAAGAAAGTTCCTTCCATTGTGCTAAAACAGTCAGTGTGCTTTAGACTACAACCCTTGAATTAGGCTCTGTCACTGTAGATTAGAGTTGAATATGCATGTTCTTTGACTATCTTGAAAGCTGCTGTTGATGAGGGTCTGTGCTCTTTAATTATTGCATCTTATCCTCCATGTAGCTACACAACTTACCAAGCCCATACATTACAGATTTTATCACTTGACTATAATCCTAGCCTGTGTAATCATCCAACATTCTACATCACTGCATATTCTGACTCATCAGCCTCTTTTTTGTCCCATCTCTAATGGCTTTTCCTTTCACTCCACTTTTGCTACCTCTTTCCGTACACACTAGAAAGGGACACTCTTCCTCTTGTTACTTAAGGTGAGGATGTCCATCCATTATCCATGGGACCCCACTTGCTCACCTATTTCTATTCCTTTTTATGAATATCTATCCCTGTTGTATAGATTTAATAGCTTCTTCAACTCTTATCTTCCTTCTGACACTAAATGTGCTGAGATGGTTCCCATATTCACAAAAACTTCCCATGAACCACTCCTGCCTTCAGCTTCAGTGTTTTCTCTTTTTCATTCACATCATGTACTTTGCATTTCCTAAGTTATTAATCAGGAAACAAAAATTTAGCATCTTTCCTAATCACTGTATGAAAAAAAGAAAAAAAACCAACTCTTCTCTGAATATTCAAAGTCATGTTACTTGAATTACAAGCACATTTGATAGGGTTTCCCACATCTCCATCTTGAACTGCTCTTCTCTTGACCTCTGAGACTCTTGGTCTTAGCTTTATTCCTTCTTCTCTAGTCACTCTCTCTATGCCTCTTTGAAAATTCTTTCTCTACACAAGCACTAAAACATCAGGTTTTCTTAAAATTCAGAATCTCCACTGCAGAATTCTACAAGAAATATAAAGAAGACTTAATTATGACACTCCTCAAACTCTTCAATGAAATTGCAAGGGAAGCAATTCTTCCTAAGTCATTCCTGGAAGCAAATATTACTCTAGTACCAATACCAGAGAAAGAACCAACTAAAAAAGAGAATTATAGGTCAATCTCCCTAATGAACATAGATGCAAAAGTTCTCAATAAAATATTAGCAAACAGGACACAGCAAATCATCAAGAAGATTATTCACCCCGACCAAGTGGGATTCATCCCAGGAATATAGGGATGGTTCAACATATGCGAATCAATAAATGTAATACACCATATCAATAGAGCCAAAAGTAAGAACCACATGATCATCTATATAGATGCAGAAAAAGCTTTTGATAAGATCCAACACTCATTCATGATAAGAACCTTAGAGAGAATTGGAATAGATGATCTTTACCTCAATATGATAAAGGCCATCTATGACAAACCTATAGCCAGCATCATATCAAATGGCCAAAAACTGAAAACTTTTACCTTAAAATCAGGTACAAGACAAGGATGTCCCCTATCACCAATCCTATTCAACATAGTACTAGAAATACTAGCCAGAGCAATTAGGCAAGAGAGAGAAATAAAAGGTGTAAAGATAGGAAAAGAGGGAGCTAAATTATCATTATTTACAGATGACATGGTACTTTACATAGAGGACCCCCAAAACTCCATTGAAAAACTTCTAGATATAATAAATAAATTTAGCAATGTAGCTGGATACAAAGTCAATACACAAAAATCAATAGCATTGCTATACACTAACAGCAAAAATACTGAGAGAGAAGTAGGAGAAGCCACACCCTTCACACTAGCATCCAAAAAAATGAAATACTTAGAAATTAATCTCATGAAAGAAGTAAAAGAGCTGTACAAGGAAAATTATAATACCCTGAAAAAGGAAATTGAAGAGGACCTCAGAAAATAGAAAGACATACCCTGTTCATGGATAGGAAGAACAAACATTGTGAAAATGGCCATTCCTCCAAAATTACTATATAGATTCAACCCAATCCCAATCAAAATACCACTAGCATACCTCATAGATCTAGAGAAATCACTCCAAAATTCATCTGGAACCAGAAGAGACCTAGAACAGCAAAGGCAATTCTAAGCAGCAAAGGCAAGGCAGGAGGCATCACAATCCCTGACTTGAAATTATACTACAAAGCTACTGTAATAAAATCAACATGGTACTGGAATAAAAACAGACCTGAAGATAAATGGAATAGATTGGAAGATACAACCACAACACAAACTCACTCAACCACCTTATCTTTTGATAAAGGGGCCAAACATGCTCACTGGAAGAAAAACAGTCTCTTTAACAAATGATGCTGGAAAAATTGGCTATCCATATGCAGAAGACTAAAACTAGACCCATGCCTATCACCACGTACTAAACTAAAATCTAAATGGATCAAATATCTAAATATTAAAACAGAAACACTAAATCTGTTGGAAGACAAAGTAGGTAAAAACCTCAAGGATATTGGTGTAGGTAGAGAATTCATGAACAAGAATCAAACTGCATGGGAAATACTTCCCAGAATGAATAACTGGGACCATATCTTATTAAAGAGTTTCTGCATGTCGAAAGAGATTTCCAGTAGAGTGAAAAGAAAACCCACAAACTGGGAAAACATATTAATGGATTATCCCTCAGAAAAGGACTTCTGTCTAGAACTTATAAAGAATTTTAAAAAAATCAGACCCTCAAAATTCAAAGACCCAGTCCAAAAATGGGCATCTGAAATGAATACACAGTTATCAGATGAAGAAATTCGAATGGCAAATAAATACATGAAAAAAATGCTCAGCATCATTAGTCATGAGAGAAATGCAAATTAAAACCACACTGAGATTCCATCTCACTCCAGAAAGATTGGCCAAGATAGAAAACAGTACCAACAACAAGTGTTAGAGAGGCTGTGGGGAAAAAAGAACTCTTCTGCACTGTTGGTGGGAGCGTAGACTGGTGCAACCACTGTGGAAGTCAGTCTGGAGATTCCTCAAAATGCTGGGTCTGGAGGTCCCATTTGACCCAGCTATTCCACTTCTAGGCATATTCCCAGAAGATCTGAAATCATCATACCACAGTGATATATGTGCACCCATGTTTATAGCAGCACAATTTGTAATCTCCAGATCTTGGAAACAACCTAAGTGCCCATCAACTGAGGAATGGATAAAAAAAGTTGTGGCATTTTTATACAATGGAGTACTACTCAGCTATCAAGAATTATCACACTGAGATATTTATAAATAAATGGACACAACTTGAGACCATACTCATAAGCGAAATAAACCAAACTCACATGTGTAAATACTGTATAGTCACCCTAGTATGAGAGTTGGTAAGAGTATATAAGATTTTATGGTAATCATGAGTCCCCATCTCATTCCTTTGAAGCCTTTCAATGTTTTCATTCATCAGTTGGAATGGTTTTATTCTGCTGTATTTGACTTTATTATGTGTGATGGTATGAGCAGCTATTTTGAAGAAAACAAATCATTATGGCAGCCATTGCTGATTTAATATCATCTTGCTTAGAAATCCTACAATGCTTCTACTCTGCTATTACCATCAGTTCTATCAGGATTTGAATATATGTGATAGTATAAACAATTCTTTTTATTGAAAATGAGATATTATAGTAGACATTGATCATAGTTATTTGGTTCAAAATGTCCTGTAATTCTTTCATTATCTTGAATAGTTTTATACTATTGTGTTATGTTTGATATTATTGTATTTGAAACTATGCTCAACTATAGCAGAGAAAGAGATATTTTGATAGCTACTGTTAATGTCCAGTTGTCTTATTATAAAGTGTTATGTTGCTTATGTTGTTCTGTTCTGACCTGCTTTGTTCTGTCCTCTTTTGTTTTATTCTCTTTAAAATAAAAAAAAATAAAATTCAGAATCTCATCATCTGTGTACTGTACGAATGAAGGTTTGATCTTACTTCAAGGTTTAAATATTAATAATTCAATGATCTCTAGTTTAGCCCTCTCTTCTTGAGTTCCAAACTTATGTGCATAACTGCTTTTGTAATACCCTTACCTTGACAATTCATGTGTACTTTATACAATGTAATCAAAAACAATTTCATGATTCTTATCTGTATATGGGGGGAAACAACACACTTATTTTTCAATGTGTTTTATCTCAGTAAAATAGTGTCAACATTCACCAGTTATGTAAACAGAATACTGGGAAAAAAACTCTACTTATTCTACATTCTTTTCCATTATCAAAGCCTGTCCAAGCTTTCCTACTATGAATGTCTTTTAAATTCATCTATTCTTTTCTTTTTCATGATCACTTGGCTAGGTCACTAGACCTAACTCAAGTTACCAAATTTCTTATCTGCACCATAAACATAGCCTGGTAACAGTTATCAGTAAGCCTAGTATCATGTGTTCTTCAAAACTAAGATAAATTAATTACCTCAAAATACAAATATGATTATGCTCTTTTAATTTTATTTTAGACTGAACCCCATTACTGTTTTCCATTGCTCTAAGGATAAGAAAAACATAAAATGCTGAAGGGACTATTTCACGGAGCTCCTATCCACCTCTTGTACCCCATTCTTCCCATGCTATAGCTCATTCCCTAGACTGTTGCCAAGCAAACTTGCCTGTGAATCCTCAAAAGTGCCCATTCCTGCCTGCAATAGGGATTTGTCACAAAACTTCTATCTACAAATTCTTCTCTGCATCATAAGCTCATGCTCTCCACGGCTGCTTCTCAGTCCACTTTCTGAAAGTAACTCTCTCTAGCCCATGGACAACATAACATTTCTTTTGTTCCAAGAACCCATCTTATTTCCGCAAATATACATCATTAATTAATTTGGTCATGTTATAACTCACCTCCACAGCCACATAAGACTGATGTTTCATGAAATACAGAGAGAATCTATTTAGTACTTTCCCTTCATCAGAACTCAATATTTTCTTGAGTTAAATAGGTGGATAGATGGATAACTAAATAGGCAGGAATATTTAAAGATCATAAAATCATGCTCAAAATGTGAGCAGTAAACTATGAGTGTACTTCTCTATTTTATTTCTCATGTTTATTATATTTCAGTTAAGCAAAATTTATTACTGAATCTTATTCTTCTAAATTTTTCTAGTTAAAAGTTACCTGATGTTTTTAGCATGTTATCTTATCTATTAATCAACTATTACAGAGCAATTTCCACTCTCTCAAGCCACCTACTTTCAATTCAAAATTCTTACAATATTCCAAAGCAAGTAAAAAGTTAATTTTTTCAGAATAAGGACAATGGTTTCCGTTTACTCAAGTATTTGTTGTTCAGTGCTGTCATACACTTAAAAAGAGGCATTGAGATAATTCATTTAAATTCACTTCAGTAATGATGCACCATGTACCTATCACTTGCCGCAGTGTTCCATTGTGAGAGCATAGAGTTGAATAGGACACATCTTAACCTACTGTGTGCAGTTGTTAACTGTGGTAGTTAACTGTGTCAACTTGAATAGGAAACACTCAACTAAATTGATCACCATAGTTCTGGGTGTGGAAGACACCCTGTAAGGATGATTGTCTCCAGAATGTTCTAAAGGGGAAACCAAGAAATGCTCACTTCTCTTTCTTTAAGGAAGCTGCATTCTTCACCTTCACTTTGGATGTAGTCTCCTGGCTTCCAGCACAAACTCTTCAGCCTCCAGCACAGAGCCTTCAGCTTTCTGTTGAAGACCCTCCAGCCCCGTGATACAGACTCTAATGGGTGCTTCCGTGAGTTCCAGGTTTCAGCTGAATCCTTCAGAGCTCCCGCATGTGAACAGACCCTTTGAGCTCTTCCACATCCAACTCTGAGGGTAGCCATTGTAATCCACTGTTATAAATACTTGTGTATTTGTATATTTTGCACTAAACCTGTTTCTCTAGTAAGCACTGACTGTTATATTAACAAAAAAGCTGGTAGTCTAAAACAACAACTACAGTTGGAGTCATGGTAATCATTCTGTTGTAACATTTAATTAATTTGTCGCTTGAGTGATCCTTGCACTTCAAAACACTTAAGTCAACAATACTGACCAAGAGTGACCACTTAATGGAACACTCTACATTCACAGTAATCATTTTAATAAATTAAGGAATAATCTTCCAAAACAGGAAAATGATTATTTATGGCCAAAGGAAGAGAAACATGACCTTAGTGGCTTTTTCTAATGAGTCTGTATAGGATGTCTACCTCAGATGCACAAAATAAAATATTTTTAATAATATTACCAATATTATTAATGAATCCTAAAGGAAAATAAAAAAATCCTCAATAATTTATGTATAATTCACAGTACATATTAAATTTTGCCAAGAATGAGAAACTAAGGAATGCACATCTTTAAAAATATCAACATCACAAAGCTTCAAGGAACTACATTACCCACTGAATGGACTTCTACAATTGTTTCTCAAACATCATATTTCTTAAAGCAGTCTTTCCCCATCCCTCAAGTTTTTGCCTATTGTTACTTTTTATTTTCTTGTGGTTGGCACTGGGGATTGAGCCAACGGCTTTGGGCATGCTGGGCGAGTGCTCTGCCACAGTGCTACAGCTGCAGCCCTTTTATGAGCACCTACAACAATGGCTGAGGATTTTCGATGAGCCAGTGAGGAAGTAGGCTGAGGATACCTCTGTAGATAATTTTATTTGGACCTACAGAAAATTGATGAGCAAGACACAGTTAACAGCCATATCACTGATAAAGGAAACTGAGGAACAGATTAAAATAATAAATTAATTAATATTTTATGAGATCACACAGAATTTAAACAATGAAAACAATGTCGGATGAATGTGTTGCTCTCAGTAAACCACTTTCACACACAATCCTCTATCAAAATTGTTAATTCATGTAAGTGAAGCAAGCACAAATTTTTCAAAAAGGCAGGGAAAGAGGTTAGAAATCAATTATTTTCACAAGTTGCGTTAGTCACTGAGACTTAGTAGAAACTGGAACCCAAAATTTAGAGGTTTACTTTGGCCCATGACTTTAGATAACTCAGTCATGGTTGGCTGGGCTCTAAGGCAAGAACACCATGGGGAACAAAAGTGCTTAGTTTGTGCCAGGGTTTAGATCAGTGACACAAACACCTGCCTGGTGAATGTTAGGTCATGAGTTCAATCCCCCCTTCCCCCCAAAAAAGCTTAGTTTATGGTGACCTCTAAGCAGGGGAACAGTGTCAGAGAGAAGGCCAAAGACTAGAGACGAAGTCCAGCTTCATGCCTTCATGACCCACCAAACTGTCCCAGAAGGGTGCTTTTGAAATCCCCTAGACAACTCCCTAAACAATTGAGTTGACACAATAAAGCTCAACCATCAAACTCCCATCAAACTTGAAATTGAAGAGAGTCTGGTCATAGTGTTAATCCTCAAATTAGGTGTTTGCAAACTCTTTCTTGTTTTCTTCCCAAATTTCCAATGGAATTGTATTGCTCCTAAATCAGGCTTTCTGGATTGTTCTTGTTTTGTTCTGTTTATTTATTAAAAAGATTGTTTCTGCATCCTGGAACTCTGAAACTGATCCTTGTGATGGAGTGAGAGAAAGAATGAAGCACACACAAAGTGACACAGGGCTCACATCTGTCAAGTGGAGCAGGTCACAGCTGCGATAAAGGACATGCGCTGCAGAGCAGGCACTATGGCTCAGAGCCGCGGTTCTGCAGAGGAAGACTTCTGATTAGTGTCCGTCACCTGCTCACTTGTAGACATAGGGACCCATGTTGTGCTTCGCAAGTCGACCAGTCTCGCTTTTCCTTTTTGTTTCATTTTGGTCAGTGATGACTGCCTTGTGTCTGTGAATCCTCATGGAGAATGTTAATTGAAGGTTAATTTGCCTAACCCATCAAGACGTGCCTGTGAACCTCCTTTAAATACTTGGATTGTGATGTCCCTGCTTTGCTTTTGTTTCCCAGATTATTCTTGTTATTTTAGGCCCCCTCTGGTTCCAAACAAATTTTAGGAATGTTTTCTCTAGTTCTGTGAAGTATGCTAATGATATTTTGATCAGAAATGCATTAAATATGTATAGCAGTTTTGGGAGTATGGCCATTTTCACTATGTGGGCTCTTCCTACTCAAGAGCAAGGAGTCTCTTTCTATTTTCTGATATCCTCTTCAATCTTCTTTTTCAGAGTTCTGTAGTCTTCAATGTAGAGATCTTTTGTGTCTTTTGTTAGATTGATTCCTAAGTATTTCTTCTTTTTTGATGCTATTTTGAAAGGTGTTATTTCCCTAATTTCTCTCTCAGTGCATTTGTTGTTAGTAGAATGCTATTGATTTTGGGGTGTTGAAATTATACTACAGAACTACTGTGATAAAAAGAGAATGGCACTGGCAAAAAAAAAAAAAAAAAACCTAACTTACCTGAGGATTAATGACACAGATCAGAAGATGCAGAAATACTCCAAACACACTCAGCCATATAATTTTTGACAAAAGGACCAGACACATTCACTGGAAGAAAGATATCTTCTTTAATAAATGATTCTGGAAAAACTTGCTTTCCACATATCAAATGCCAAGATGAGACCCATGTTCATCACCATGCACTAAACTAAAATCAAAATGAATCAAAGATCTGAATATTAAAATAGAAACATTAAATCTTCTGGAAGGTAAAATAGGCCGAACTCTTGAAGACTTAGGTAGACTTTAAGAGCAAAACCTCAAATACACAGGAATAAATAAACTGGGATCTTATCTATTAAAAAAATTTTACACAGCAAGAGAAATCACCAGAAAAATGAAAAAACAATCCACAGAGTGGTAAAAAATTTAACTGATTGTTCCTCAGACAAAGGACTAATACCTAGAACATATAAATAAATGATAAAAATCAGACCTGCCAAATTCAGACCCAATACAAAAATGAGCATCTGAGATGAATGCACACTTCTCAGAAGAAGAAATACAAACAGCAAATAAATACATGAAAAAAATTTTCACCATCACTGATCATTTGAAGATGTAACTTAAAACAATACTGTGATTCCATCTCACTCCAGAAAGAATGGATATTATCAAGAAAACAACTAATAACAAATGTTCACAGGGCTGTGAAAAAACAGGAACATTTCTCTACTGTTGGTAGGAGTGTAGACTTGTGCAACCACTATGGAAATCAGTGTGGGACTCCTTAAAGCCTAAGATTAGAGGTTTGACCTAACTATTCCACTTCTAGTTATCTTTCTGGAAGAATTAAAAGCATCATACCACCGCTTTACATGCCTACCGATGTTTATAGCAGCACTGTTTATAATAGTTAAATCTGGTAACAACCCAAATGTCCACCAATTGGTGAGTAAATAAAGATGTGTTTTTTTATACAATGGAGTATCACTCTGCCACAAAGAAGGATAAACTTGAGATGTTTATAGCAAAACAAATAGATCTTGAATCCATAACCATAAGTGAAATAATTTGGACACACATGTATAAAAATTGCATTAGCTCTCTGATGTGAGAAACTCAAAGTGTAAATAAGAACCAAAATAAGCAACTGGTATTTTGAAATAGAAACTGTTCAAAAGGAAGAGAAAACTAGGCAGTGGGGAAGGGAAAAGGAAGGAAGAGAAAAAAATGAGAAACAAGGATAAAATGAAAACAGGGCTTTGTGAATGGGAGGGGAAAAAGGAATGAGGGAAGGGTAGAGGAATGGGAAAAGAAAGAATGAAGTGATCCCTGTACAGATAAAATTCCCCACAATGAATGTGATCATTATGTGTACATACATTTAACCAATAAACTTAACTAAATTTTAAGAGAAATAATTGACCATTTTTTGAAAAACAACACACACACAGCACACTCCCTGGGACGCTCCCTTCTCCAATGTCCAGGAGTACTTGTTGAGGTTACAGAGTGGTGGAAGAAGGGACAGAGGGACACACCTAGGGTTTACTGTGCACCTTATGGATAACTTCATGAGAAACATTCAACTTCCTCCTTTCAAAGAGGCCCTTCATCTACCATACCATGCAGGGACTTTGATAATACAGCATTGCCAGTCTCTTTCCATCTGACCGTTTTTCTCTTCTCAATCTCTTTTCTGTCCTCTACTATCCTGTCTGTCTGTCAGTCTGTCTCTCTCTCTCTCTCTTTTTCTCTCTCTCTGGCACCGTAAATAACATAGGAAGGAAAACACAGATGGGAAGGAGAGAAGCAAGAAGAGTAAGGGATAGAAGGGAGAAAGGAAATCAGGGCTGTATGGTTAAACCTACCATGACCCAAGTATGTTTAAAAGTAGATCTCTGACTTCAACTTTCAGAAACCTACTCAGGGAACTCACAGTTCTTGGCAGGAAGCCAAATGTGTCAGTTTAATAACAATCCAGGTAACTAAACAACAACTTCCATGATACAAATCCTCAAAATCCAGGACTTTATGAATGGTTGACCACTTCCATCATCTTTGTACACACTTTCAATTTCAGGACAGCAAGAGAAAGCCAAATATGCTCCCTAACCAACTATGCTGGCTTGCTGGCTTTGGGTCAGCCCCTGGCAGCTCTCTCCCCTACGCTCTCCACATCCTCCCACTGGGGCAAATCCTGGGTGCCTTGCTCTCCCCCCCCCTTTTTTTCACTACAACATTACCCCCCTCCTCTGTCTGCCTGCAATTCTTTGCCAAAATGCAAGTAGCAGTGGCTGACTGCTTTGCTATAGCAACCTATGAATAACCTTTGCTTATTCTCAATTCTTTGTCAGATTCTCCTAGAAAAAAAAGAGCATGAGAGAGAAGTACTCCTAGCTAGAGGCCTTGAGTGTCAATGATGATGAATAATTTTACATTAACTACTACATGAAACAAAACACCCGAGGAATTGGCATATCAAAAGAATCTTCTATGGGATGCGTCCTGGAGCTGATGCACACTGGTGAAACCTGTGCCTCCAAAGCCTAGCTGTGCCAGGCATGGTGGTGAGTGGCTGTAATTCCAGGCTGAGTCAGGAGGACCAAGAGTCTCAGGCCAGTCCGGGAAATGCAGGGAGACTCTGTCTCAAAACAAAAATAAAATGGGATGTAGCTCAATGGTAGAGTACTTGCTTAAACACTGCACAGGATTCTGGCTTCTATGTCCAGTGCAGCCAAAGCAAAACAAGACAGACAAATTCAAACACCACAGCAGTGAGCAGTGAGTGATCAGAATGTGCTTCCTCCAAATATTGAATTAAAAAGCAGATACAAAAAGTTACCTGCCACCTTACCATTCACCTAAGAATAAGAACACAAAAGTTACTGTGCCCCCTCCTCTCATTTGTATCATACTCCTCTGAAATGAAAATGAAATGTCACTGAGAGACAAGACGTTGACCCATTTGTGGAAAGACAACAACATTGGCACAGAGACCCGGTGAGCTTTGTTTATGGTGCTGGTTATACTTGTGAGCATTTGTCAATGGAAGTTAAGGATTTTTTTTACCTTATCAGAAAATTTGAACTGAGGAAAAATTATTCATTTTAAAGTAATAATAAATTTATTAAAAAAGAAATAAGGAGCAGTCTATGAAAATCATATATTCAAAAAATAAAAAACAATTTTGTTTTACAAATTTTTTTTCTAATTTGGGTTTTAGAAGACAGCAAGATTCTCATATTCATTTCTACGTTTGATCTGTTCGTATCTGAGTTTCTTTCTTTCTCTCTCTTTTTTTTCTGTTGTCTTATACAGGGAAAATCCACCCTCATGCAAACATTTAGTTACAAAAAGGAGATACAGTCTTTGAAATAGTGGAGGCAATCGTTTTTGAACCTACACTAAAAATCAAACTTTGTCATTTCTAAAGTTTAGGTGCAATGTGGAATATAAGAGTGTGCTAATGAACTTTATACACTTAACTAAAATCTATTAGCTTATTTTCCAATATGCTCTTATATTCATAAAATGATTTTATAATATATAGATGCTTCATTTAGAAAATCTCAGCTCAAAAAGTTGTGCACATTTATTTAATTCTTGAATACTATGCCTAGTATCTACACACACACACACACACGTTTGCACAGACATAAAATAAAAGTCAAGGATGGAGGCACTATTGTATGTATCCAGCTGATAATACCTACTTGCTTTATGAAATTTTCTTGCAACTAAGATTGCAAATGAACACAACAAACTCCTAAGTTAGAAACTAAAATGGTGTGAAAGGCTCAAGTGTTTAACTTGGTATGCAGCACAGCAGTGAAATATGATGGACTGATGGGTAGTTAGAGAGATTGATGGTGGTATTAGGCAAAATAAATAGAATAAAAGATAATCAAAATGTATTATATACATGCACAAATCAACCCAAATGAAACCAATTAATCTACATAACAAATTTTAAGAGGAGAAAAAAGATTAATTGTAAAATCAGAGAACATGAATATTCAACCTATCGTTGCTTGAAATTCTCTGTAAACAACGTGTCCTTTTGAAAAATTGATTCTCCCACAAAAAACTAAAGAAAGCATAAAATCACTATGCTTGCTTGTACTTGCTTTGGCAGATTCTTGCTTCATTTCAGCTATGAGCTCTATTTTCAACAAAAAGCTCAAAACTGTCCCAGTTAATATTGGAAAAGGAGCATTTCTAGTTATGTGGAGACCTTGGAGAATCGACCTCATGTAGGCTAGCTCCCACTTTTCCTGGTAACTCTGTACCTGTGACACATTTCCAATGTTTCCATCCTAGGAACTTGCATTGGAGGTTTTTACAAGTTTTCTCCAAAACAGTCTTTTGTTCTAAACACTACATAAAACTCTTTGGGCTTAAGGACTAAATATTTAATTTTTCTATAAAATCTCAACATATCTATTTGATCTTTGTTGTTTTTTTTATTAAAAAAAACTTTACAGTTTAAGATCTGCTGCTAAGGGCATTGCCAAAAGATTTTTCCAGCTCTCAGACTGGGGTTGAAAGGTGGGATTGCAAACTAACATGAAGGAGGAGCTGGCATTACTAGGAAAAAAATATATTATTCAGAAAAACTGAAATAATTTGCATATATTTACTTCTTGATACCTCTTCTGATTTCAATTCATGACTTTTCACTATTAGTACTGAGGGACCATGGAGAAATTTCATCAAGAATCGATAAAAATTTCCTGTGTCTTGTGTCTAATAGTTCAGAAACATTAAATAAACAGAAAAAAATGATCTTGTGGGCTCCAATAGTCTGCCATATATTGGGTTCAAACATTCAGTGATTCGTAGTACTACACCACACCACGTAAGGACTTTATATGTGTTGACAAAACCTCTTCCCAGTTTTACCTAGTCTAGCATCTATTGCTACAAAATAAAAATAGAAAGACCAGTCTCAGACATATGACAATTTCACTAAGGCCAAAATATTTTGCAAACAACAACCAAGGCAGCATATCGGCAGATTAGAGGGACATAAACAAAAACCCAGGGCGAAACACAGATGACTGACATTACAAAATCATCCCAGGCTTCTCTCTGGCTGGTGATTGTAGGGCCCATCTGTGACTCAGGATTGTAGGATCATCACATGTTTATCGTGCATCATATACTTGACAAAAATCTACCCTACTATGTCCTTCCTGAAGGTGTTTATAGTTCGCATTTAACTATACTGGCCTTGCTCCTTCCACAAAATAAAGCTAAGTTTCCGATGGGCCTAGACAATCAACAAAACAATTTAGTCCTGTAAGTCTGGACTCTTCTCATACTGGGCCATCTGCGCAGGATTCCCCATACCTTACCGCTGTATTTAGCTGTTAAAATGCCTTTCTTCTGCTTCCTCTACATTTACCACACTTTACATAAACTTTTGCTTCATGCTGTATCAGTTCTGATTCCCTGACTCTTTCATTTTCTTGCTAAGAAACCCACTTGTTCCTTCTTCATTGGTATGAAGACAAGAACCCAAGAAGGAGCAGAAGGTTACTCAAAGACCCCCTTCCAGATGCAAGGGCAGCAGAGAAAACCTTGCAAAATACACATTTACCACCTTCCTTATCAAGAGAGTAAGGCAAAGGGATAATTTTGTTGTTGCTTTTCCTAACAGACATAAAAACTAGAAAACATCTCCATGGGCTTTCAGGGTTGCCTTTAGGAGTCTCTGCTTAAACATGGAGACATAGAAATTTCTTTTGATTGTTTTTGTTAAGGTGAAAATAAAACTTTAGAAAGGACAACGGTGAATAAAGCAGCAAGAACCAGCCACTTGGTGCATTTGGCTTTGCTATTGAGAGGCAGGGAGAACACACACGTATTTGAGAGGCACTTCGCAGACACTTTACTTCGCTCCTGATGGTGCGGAGCCAACTCAGAGCAGCCCAGCATCGATCCTAAAGGATCTAGACACTAATGTGTTTCCCATACTTAAAATGCCTCCCAGACTTGAGTAGGTCTCCCAAATCAACTTCCATTTACAAAAGTAAATACATAAGTCAATTAAAATATATGGAGCACCATCTTTAGGACTTTAAGGAAATAAATATAACTTGTTATTTTTGCTTTATAAGAGCCAAGGAGGAGGAGAAAAGAAGGAGAGGGGTGGTGATAGTGTTCAGATATAAGTGTGAACAGGAAAGTGAGAACCTTGGGTTAATGGTATGTATTAGTCCCCTCTGATTGCAGTCTCCCTCAGCTCCAGGGAATCCAATCCAAGACTGGAACCATGGATGACCCCTGTGATTTAATGCTTTTTCTGTTTCATCTAAGCACTTGTCATGAACTGTGGCCTTTACTTTGCAATTTAAGGAACAGTGACAACACTATCTTGAATTTCTTTTTCCTTCTTTACAATGTGAGGAATAGAAGACCTGTTCTGACTGTGCACCTCAGCAATCTCAGCATACTAAATTTTTCCTTCTCTACTAGAAGAACTTCCACTTTTTTCACATAAATGAATTTCTTTCTGACTTCTCTTTACCATGAGTGAATCACCAGCACCAGTATGAAGAGCACTGTAGTTATTAGTAAGCAAAATAAGGGTCAGTTGAACAAGGCACTACGATAACGTGGTGATGGATACAGAAGACAGCTACTAAATGGATATCGAGAAGGTCACAAAATTGCATCATGTTACCTTGAATGTCACACAGTTTAAAACTTCTTAATGTTTAATCTGAAATACAGCATTTAATATTTTCAGAATATAGTTGGCCTCAAATAACTAAAACTGAATGTTCAAACTGCAGATAAGAGTGAATACTGCATTAATATTTATAGTATAGAACTACCTATATATGTGAGTCTGCCATGTCCTGTTGAATGTCTAGCTGCTGGTGATTATTTTCACTCTACTAGAGCATAAACTGCATTGAGTACCTAGGATCTGAAAATTTCTGATAGATTTTTGCCTTTGGTTCTAGCGAAGATCATACCAATTTTCATAGTTTCTCCAGTTTCTGGCAGTGAGCAGTTTGATGGAGCCAGGTTCTCTGACACCTAATGAATAATTTAAATGTATTTTAAAAGTTCTACGAACAGGCTCTCAACCGGAGAGCTGGGCTGTACCTGTGCATTGACAGTCTAAGGCTGAGAGTGTCAAAGGCAAACTGAGCAGGACAGAAACAGAGAAGTGTCCTGATGAGCTAGGCTTGCCTTGAGACCTGAAAGTCTCTCCATAGGTGTTAGCTTCGACTCTTGTGTTTGGATAAGGTTGGAAAGTCCCCTGAGCTCAGGATTTCAAAGAGGCTGAGAATGTGAAATAGCACTTATTTAGGAAATTTAACTAGGAGACATAGCTGAAGCCTAAATAGAGGCCTGGATGGATTTAAAAAAAAAAAAAAAGCCCAGTGAGGAACCAGGATGCTCAAAACTGGGAGAGTTTGCTGTCAACAGTGACATTGTCTTGCCCTACTCAAGGGATTCTGAGGCTTCATTTGACAAAATTACTGAAAGCCTGCACTACAATGAGGTCTCATTCAGGTACTGGGGGTGCAATCACAAACCAAATTTAAACCATCTCTGCCCTTACAGAGTTTAATTCTAGTACCAGAGGCATAAAATGAGCACATGACAAAATAATAAGACAGCTGTCGACAGAATATTTAAAGTGAAGGAAATAAACCAGATTAGCTGTCTAGAAATTGGCTCAAGAATGCCAGCTCCTGGCAGAGACCATCTCCTTGACTAAACTGTACTCAGGTGCCTCTGAGATCTCCTCTCAGTTAGGCCTCCGCCTGGCCCCTTCCCTGGTAAGTGAGTCCCCACCCTGGGTACATTATCCTTCTTGGTGGCTGATCAAGCGCGTTAGCCCTCCACTTTGATATCTGGTCATACTAACTGCCTTTAGCAAGAGTATCATGCACTTTAGCAAGAGTTCCCGTAACCTTTGATTACTCCTCTTTGTCATTTGCCATCAGGTGACTCCCTCAGATCCGGATGCAATACAGCTCATTGGCTGCAAATCCTTAAGGACCTTTGCTGAGTGAAGTCAAGTGTCATTTCTTTCTCCTGTGATAGGCTTGTCCCTTATTGCTAGAGTCCTGAATAAAGTCTTCCTTACTGTCTACAGTATTATATTTTTCCTGAATAGTCCTCTCTGTTACGGATTGTGTTTTGATATCCCCTCAAAGCCCCATGTAATTATAGGACTTTTTTAGAGGTGGCTGAATCTAGAACGTGTGATGCTGGGACTAAGTAAATCAGTCCACTGCTTGGTTTGGCGTAGCTCTGGCTAAGTTTAAGATTGTCAGTACTACAACTGCCCTAGGGCAGGTAGCTGCATACACTATAAAGGACAGGAGTGTCTTCCTCCCTTGTTGCTTTTGCTACTTTGTGGGTACTAACATAAACTATTCTCTGTGATACCTGTCTGCCAATCCACCCTGCCTGGGAACCAGTCAATTATGGACTGAAACCTCTATAAACTGTGAGCTAAATAAACCTTTTCTTCCCTTAACTCATGGGTGTTGGCTATTTTGTCTCATCCATGAGAACAATAACTAAGAAACTCTCACATCACCTGAAAATGATGCTAGTAAGACAAGGCTGAGCTTGTGATCACACTGAAATGACCACATATGCACTGCAGCTATTTTGAAATGCATGCATAGATTCCTAAGTAACCTTAATCAACTTTTCCTGTACACTTTCTCAGGAAATTATAAACAGAGAAAACCATTAGTGTCACCCTGGGAGCGTTCCAGCTGGACACTGACTCTAGGAATGTGCCTTACTTGATACTTCCATAAAACAAACCAGGTATGTTCCAGTTAGGGTGAAGTTACTTTTGAGCAAACTCATATAAATGCCCCTCTCTCTATTTCAAATTTCAGGGATCCAGCTGGTTCTGTTGCTGCCCAGGACTAACTTTATATGAGTAAATTCCCCAATCTGAGCAATCTTCCGTGTCCACCTCTCTTTCTTTTTGTTCATGGCCCCTTGAGACTTGTTCTAATATGATAGACTGAAATGCTGTGGAATCAAATACAACTTCAACAGAGCCTGATTATCCTGAGACAGAATGACCAATATAATCCACTGAAATTTTAGTTTGATTTATGATATGTCTTTCAACCAGGGAAGACTTCAAATGTGATTAATAATTAGTAAGAATTGGGATATAACAGTCTAAGATTTGTGGAAACAGTTAGAAGGAGATTTTGTGGTAATAATTAAAGAGTCTGGGGATATAACTGCCTGTTAGCATTTTCTATTACAGACTAGACGAGTCTTTTTGGATGTGCTTATAATGAATAACAAGAATATTTACAACTCACTTTTCTGGGTTAGTCTCCTGGATTAGTTGAGACAAGCTAATTATGGAAAAATTAACTCGTGAAAAGCAGGGATTGGCAAACTTTTTCTAACTGAATCAAATAAAAATCATTTTAGGTTTTGAAAATCATATAAAGGCTATCACGTATTCTTTGTGTTTTCTTTTTATTCACTAGAATTGAAAAATGAAAAAAAAATTGCCCCTGGGTTCTATAAAAGCAGGTCACAGACAGAAATTCACTTGCCAATCTATGATGTAGAAAATAAATGGGGAGGGGGGAGATGCTTTTCTTTCCCAAGAGAGACATTTTAATTAAGAACATGGGAGAGAGCGTCACACTAGGTCTGATCCAATTCTCATTCTCAGAATTAGAAAGTTTGTATTTGTTTAGGGCTCAGAACATAATTCTTCCAAATGTGACACGCTGATGTGGAGTGTCTTAAGCCTGGAGAAAAATTAAGAAAATAGCAGAAGCAACACCATCCCACTGAGAATCTCTCACCCTCTCTCCTGCTGAAGCAGGCCATAGACACTGAACCTGCAGATTGCTTTTCTCCCCTAAAGGGGACTGCGTACCCTGGTGGACCTTTCCTCGAAGTAAACCCTCATTAGACACTGCTGCCACAGTAGCTTCTCTACATCGAGTGGAAGAGAACACGCTTATCTCTGAAGACACAGACACAGAAAAAGTTCTAAAGGAATTGGCCTTGGCGGTTCCCAGCAATTGATCGCCGTTGGATCACACCCTTTTTGTTCAATCATGTATATCCAGGACTGTCCACTTGTAGTCATCAGAAATGTAATGTAAAGTATACACACCTTGTCCTATTCTTTTGGGTTTTCTTTTCCCCGTGCAGGTTCCCATGCTTTGTAACATTTATTAAATAAATGTGCACGGTTTTCTCCTGTTAATCTTTGTCCACTTTAATTTCTGCTTCAGCCTGAAGCCCTAAGTGGGTTGAGGAAACCTAGCTTTTCCTATTTACTGTGGTCTGAGGAAACCCACAGGGTTCTTAGGTTATTTTTTGATGGTAAAGCCATTAAAAGTCAGGAAATGAATATGCCGTCCTTCATAATACTGTACTAAATATAGTTTAAGTCATTAATTGGAAAAATGTAAATGACGTCAATTATACCCCAAATGGTGAAGAAATTCATGGATTTCACATCAAGAGAAAAAATGTGAGCCAGAGAATTTGAATCTTTTTCAGAAAATACGTTTCTCAGTTAAAATATCCAGTTTTACCTTCTTTGTAGGCTTTTTTGCCATTAATATAACTGGAAAAATAATGCTAAACACCTGAATTTTTTGACATTTTTATATTAAATGTATTATAAATTTAGGAAAGGAGTTTTTAAAACAATTATTGGTACAGGTTTGAATGTAATGATTACATTTATCACAGGAACTGGGTACATGTAAACTATGTCTTAATTCCTGTTTATCTGTGTCTCTTTCCCAGAATCTTTTGGGTATATATATATATATATATATATATATATATATCCATATCCACATTTGCATCCATGTCTATATCTACCTGGATAGAGATACAGATATAGATGTAGATATAGATACAGATACATAGATATATAGGTATAGACTACTTCACATTTCTTCCTCTCTTTGTTTAATCTCACTCCTCTCCCCTCCCTCCTTCCTTCATCTCAGTTCCCTTTTCATATGTCAAAGATCCATCTTGCTATTTTCTATAGCCTATCATCTATGTGTGTATATATATATATATACACATATATACATACATATATACATATATATAGTGTTTATATACGATACATATATACTGTCTATATACTATATACATATGCATATACATATATATACTGTTTATATACTATTATATATACTATATATAATATTTTTATGTATAAAAGTAAGATAGATAGATATCTTACTTTTTTCACTGCCTTCCTGTCTCCTCAACCTGTCTTCCTCTCCTTGTTTAAAAAGGTTTGTTTCCATTTTATCCTTTTTCCTCTTTTTTTTTCTTTTCCTTTTCACTCCCCCAATTCTAATTTCACTTTAAAGAATTACTTCCTATTTCATGTATCTATTATACATTTGGTTCTTATTTGCATTTTAAATCTCTCACTCTGGAGAGACAATTTGATATTTAAACACATGTGTCTGATTTATTTCAGAATATGCTCTCAAGGTCCATTCATTTAGCTATAAATGTCTTAAGTTTATCCTTCTTGATGGCTGAGTATTCCATTGCATAAAAAAACACATCTTTTTTTTTTCCATTCATCGTTTGATGAGACATTTGGGTTATTTCCAAGATTTAGCAATTACAAACTGTACTGCTATAAACATAGGTGCACATATCTTGCTGTGATATGCTTTTAATTATTTTGGGAAAATACCAAGAAATCATGAACAGAGTGAAAATACAAACCATAGAGTGCAAAAAAAGAATCCTTAGTCAGTTGTTCAGACAAAGGACTAATATCTAGAACATATAAAGAACTGAAAAAAGTCAGTTTCCCAAAATTTAAAGAACCAATCCAAAACTAGGCATCTCAAATGTATGGATGCTTGTCTTGCTTATTTTTCTCTTATTGTTGAGACAAAATAACTGCCCAAAGTGAAGCAAGGAAAGGTTTACTCAGCTTACAAATTTTTGGATATTTCAATCCATACTCAGTTGGCTCCAAGGCAGGATGGCATGGCTGAGGGCCAGCCATTCATGGAGGACACAAATGGAAAGAGCAAACTCAGGAAAAGAGAGAAAGCAGGCCTCCTTCCTGCACTTACATTGTATGCAGATGCAGACTCCACCCTTGTGGGGGTGCATCACTCACACTACCAATCCCAGTGCTAGACAATGAACCAGTCACCAACACTAGATTTAGCCACATCCATGATTGTATGTGACTTTGGAGGGCAGTCCTAACAAAAATCATAACAACACTTCTCAGCAGAAGAAGTAGAAATGGTAAACAAATGCATGTTCTATATAACTGATCATTCAATGAGATGCAAATTAAAACAATGTTGAGATTCCATTTCACTCCAGAAAGAATGGCTGTTATCAACAAATGAACAAATAACAAATTCTGGCATGGCTGTAGGCCAAAAGGAACCCTTCTCCATTGTTGATGGAAGTGTAGCTGCTACAACCACTGTGGAAATCAGTGTGGAGATTCCTCAAAAAACTGGGACTAGAGATTCTATTTGTCACAGCTATTCTCCTTCTTAGTACAATCATTTTGACTACAATGGTTCTGCCTATCCATAAATAGGAGATAACTTTCTGTTTCCTGGTATCCTCTTTGATCCCTTTTTCCAGAGTACTGTAGTTTTCACTGTAGGGGTCTTCTACTTTTTTGCTTAGGTGATTTCTATGTATTTAATTTTACTTGATGGTATTGTGAAATACAGTTTCCCTACTTTCTCTTTCAGTGAATTTATTAATTGCGAACACCTGAGTAATTTAGAGACCTATGGTAAGTTAATCACCATGAACGTTTCTAGTTATACCTGTCTCAAAACCATTGAAACTAATTATAAAAGAGCCTTAGAAATGTGTGTGGAGGCTAAAAGGTAGGAAGGCAAAGAACACCTTAATTTAAGTAGAGATTACACTGTGTAAATATACAGAAGTATTACAAGTGACAGTGAATTCAGCTAAGATGTGGGGACACGTACATATATATTCCTTAAACACAAAGTGCTTAAATTGTCTTTCAGGAAAAAACTGCAGAATTTGCTCAAGGAATGTCCGGAACTAGCTTTTCAAGAATGAACATATGCAGAAGTCAACTTGTTTGATCAATGATCTCCTGACTTCACAAGCTCAAGATACCTCTTTGCAGAACATGATTAACTCTCCACATCCAGAGAAACATGTATCTTATGAAGAACATTCACACCAACACAAAAGAACTCCAAACTCTCCCTTTTTGACATGCAATACACAAGGAGTTTTTCCTTCTCCATTCCTACAATACCGGCCACATTACCCTCATGAAGAGGAAGATTCCTTGTCTCCTGGCCAGTTGGCTGTCCAATAAGGATTTTTTTTTCCTGGAAAATTCTAGTACCATGGTATTGGCTTTTATGCACATTGGACCATGAGCCCTTGCTATATAACTGCAATAATTAAAATAAAATATGTCAGAGCTTAAAGTCAATTTCATAGGCTATCTGGTGTAACTATTTTATGCAATAGATGCTTAGGGTCATTCACTGAATTGAGACATGAAATCAGGAATAAGCAGTGAGCAACATCTTGGGGTTCTACCTCAAGAACTATTAGGCCTCCTGATTTTCTGTGCAGTCATCTGATTTTGGAACTGGCACTGTTTTCTGTTTCTCTCTTTTCTATTTGCACTTTCATTTTTGTTCTATAGTTTCCCCCTGGATGTGAAGAAGAAGAAATTCTGTATATCTCTTTATTTCAGGAGGGTTTTTTTTTTGTAGTATTGTCATAAAATAACAATTGTAATTGTAAAAAAATAAAAAATATTTTATCCTAAACTAAATATCGATGACCATGGCCCCCAAACACACATTCAAGTTACTCCGAATGATGTGTTCCCCCCCAAAAAAGCACATAAAATTTCATAGCCAAGAAACAAAGAAAGTCATAGTTAAATACATTCAAAAAGTACATCACTGACAGTATTGGGGTTGGGTTACTGCAATTATTTTTATAGATTTCAGATATTACCTTATAACATTCTTGATAATGGAGTTGATGAGGGATGAGGGCCCACTGTTTAATAATAAAATTCCTAGATATTTCCTTAATAGTAGCAAGAATATTAAGATATATACACTAAATTAAAAGACTATTTTTTTATTTTAAAGAGAAAAGCAATAAAAATGATACAGAATTTCATATCAAGATAATAGGAAATTAACAATGGTTAATACATAGTGTACTGTTATCTTCAAGTAGTTGCTCAGATTACAAGGTATAGGCATGCAAAATTGATCAAATAATATAAACACAAACCATTATTTTCAATTACTAAAAGAAATTAGTAGTATAATTATCTTACCTATCTTGAATACACACACACACATACATTTTTTTCTTTTCCAGTGAAGTAAATCAGACTCACATGTACAAACATTGTATTGTCTCCCTAGTGTAAGAAACTGAAAGAGTAAATAAGACCTAAAACCTACAACAGATACCGTGAAAGGGAAAGAAACTGCTCAAAAGAAAAGAACTGGGATGAGCGAAAGGACTAATTGGTTTTTTAAAGAACCTGAAATAGCCCAAGATAATTTTGGCTTGGGACACACAATAACACATCTGTTGTAGTCAGGGGTTGTGAGGAGAAAAATTAGAAGCAAGACGTGGAGTTTATAATATTATTTTTATGATGGTCCCCCAGAGTTAACACAAGAAAATGCAGGAAATCTATCCGCAACACCAAAGACATAGAATATTTAGTCAAGGGCCTGAATCCCATAGCATTGTCCCACATGAGCACAGATAAAGACCCAGAGCTCATGACAATGCCTCCCACGAGTCCAGCTGGAGGTCTAGACCCCACAAGAAGGACTCACGCAGTCTCTTTTATGTATCCATGCAGGGAAGTCCAAAAGGTCAGCGGTGGAAACTAGGAAGTCTATGCCAGCAGGGTGAAGGAGCTGTGCTGTTAGGTCAAGAATTCTACATGGGAGCTGAGAAGTCACACTCACAACAAAGACTAGGGCTATGCTGAAAAGCACCACAGCCATCCTCAGCTACACGGAGGCCCCAAGCTCCTCTGACGACAAGCACGGTAGAGTACATGCCAGGAAGTCAGTGTGACACGTTCATCCTGGAGATCAAGCAGCACAGGTCTTCCTCTCTGGAGCCAGGAAGCAATGCTTGATGTGACGACCAGGAGAACCAACAGCTCAAACAGCAATGCGTAGGAGAACCCACAATGCATCAGTGCACCTGAACACAATGCATTAACGCCTCAACGCACTTCCTTCTCCTTCTCCACGTCTCCATTTATACTGGTAACTGTCCTCAGGTGAAACATCTATGCTCAGCAGCATGGTGATTCAATTCTGCTGGCATTAAGTTGACCACCATTTTAATCCATAACACCATCTCATCAAAACCATGACACTGGGTCTTTAACATACTTTCAGCTTTTTCAGAGAACTTACATCTCACAGTAGGTTTATACATCTATAAAAGATTGAAGGCAAATATAAATTTGACAATTTCACTACTCTTTATTTTGTAGCTGTCTTACTTTAGCTATATAATTTTAATGTGGTCTAACTAATACAATTACAAAAGACCAAATTGCTTCAAATTATGCTGCTTCAAGCTGAATTAAACTTCATCCCATGGTTAGCTAGTTGCTATATAAAAGTAAATATTCTATGCTTCCTTGGATCATTTTGTTATATCTTTAGGTAAAATAAATTATAATTTATCAACCAATAGAATAATATCATTCAAAAAGTTCTGGGGAAGTTTTATCTTGCCTTTGGGAGATGTGACACTTCATGTTAATAATTTACAACTGCTTTTTGACCATTTTTTCCTTGCCTGGGAATTGGACCAGGGTGCTGGAGTCTTGAGTCTGTACCCTTTTATCTTCTACTTCAGCTAATTTTCCAGCCAACTCTTTCTCCAGCTCAGTGGTGCTGTTTCCATGCTTCAAGGCTGTAATACCCTAGAAGTACTTTTTGATGTAGACACGGAGAAAAAAATATTCTATGTTGGAAGCTAGCTTCATATGTCTCCGTACAGCCATAAAATGTCAGCCAGTCTATTTCTCTCTATTCACAAGCTGGAAGGAAGTTCACTTTTCAGAGCTTACATAGCATCATTTCCCTTTTCACGATTTCAGATCATCACTGATGATCTTTTGTTATTGGTTCTGAGAATTCCCTTTAAATAATAACTATGAATAAAACTGACCCCAGAAATCAAGAAAATGAAATAGTGATAAAAATGCAGATAAATTCTCAGTGCACAAATACACATAGGCTGGTTTTCTAGGTCACAGAAAGACCTAGGAGCTCTGAGCTTCACAAAGTGGATTAGGTTGAAAAAGCGAGTGTTTTTAAATCTTTGGTTTTTTCCTTTTTTTCTTTTTTAAAGAAAAGCAATATGTGTGTAGAGTTGAAAATGATTCTGAGGCATGTTCCTTTAGATCCCATATTCTCAAATGGAGTAACATCACCCCAAAAGGACAAAAATTGATTCCTATGGGATTAAAAAAATTTACACATTTTTGTAATAGTTTGCACCATGTGTGTGCATATATATTACATGTCTGTAAGATTAAAACTTCCCATAGAGTGCACTTACAAAAATGAGTCTAAAGTAATTTTCCTTCAACAAAACATAAAAGGAAAAAAGAGCTAAGAAATATTGTTTTACACAATTTTAAAGACTAAAAAAGATGAAAGGATGCTCACAATTAATACAATAAAATTAAATTTGAGCCAAGGTAAACCTATGGAAGGAGAAAAGGCATTGATTCTCCAGGAGGTGAAAATGTATAACTAATTTTGAGGGTAAGGGCATGAGTAGTGCAAACTAGCATATCAAAAATATTTTGTCAGAGATGGTACCTACCAGTAGAAACAGTAGAGGAGAGGATGGTCCATTATTTACTTAATTAAATTTATTCTTAATCAAATGAATAGAATGAAATTATGCTTAAATCATGTCAATTTTATGTAATCTGATCTCTAAATCTCTTCCCATATTTGTGGCAGTAAGTTGTTCATTTAGACTGACTAAGACTGATTTTAGAAGACAGAACAGAAAGGAGTTCTATAGTCAGGACCAGTTTCATGGACATATAAAATCCACACAATTACACACATCACCATGCAGAACAGCTCTGTGCATGGATTAAGATCATGCTGTCACTGTCTTCAAATTCTAAATAAGGAACTGCATTTTCATTTCACACAGGTCCTGCAAATTAGGTAGCTGGTCCTTTTGCATAGTTTAAGGGTGATTACCGAAGAGCAAAGTTACTTGGTCTTGGGAGGAATTTAATACCTCAGGAATTATAGTGATTGTTTGGCTGTGTCCCAGGAATCAACAAGCAAATATATCCTGCTTGGGTGAACTGAGACAGTATTTCTCTAAGCACATCCAGCAATTTGATAAGTAATGTCTATCCAAAATAGGCCTGACTTGAAGAAAAGCAGTGATACTGATACGGTTACCAGCTTTTGAGTTCTGAAGAAATTCTCTCCAGGTTCTCAGTTTCCTGCACAACGAATTGTATGGGAAGCTTAGAAAAGGTATAAAGGACATGTATTTATTAAACATGGAAAAAGAAATACACTCTGCAGAGTTACAAAGCCCAGTGAAAAGGCAGGATAAGGCCACAGGATAACGCAGGGCAGTCTGTTGTTTCTGGGATTCCTAAATGTGAGTCTCCCTCCCTCAGATAAGCCATTTGGGATAATTGCCCTAACAAAGGCTCACTTGGCCTTGTGCCAGTTTTAAAGTGCACCAGAAAGAAAGGCATGCTTTCACGTATGGATGTAAATGAAGAATTCAAGTAGCATCTTCTGATTGGCACACTGTTCAGGAACTATAGGCTTGTCATAGCGTCTGTGTTTCACACATATGCCCTGGGACACATTATGACTTTGATGGAGTGGGCTCACTCACTTGACCTTGGCCCCAGCCCTAAACTCCTACCTCAATATCATGCATGCAATGCTTTTGTGAGACAGATAGGCATTATCAGGCCTGTGTCACAAAGCATGGGTTCCACAAGAGTATACATTGTTGGTTAATTACAGAAAGACTATGAGGCATAACACATTTATAATTTTAGACCCAAAGGGATCCCACAAAACACAGTGACATCTTAAGGATATAGATTATTCACATTCTTTCAACTATTTGGTCATCTGGCTATCTATTTTCACTACAAAATGTACAATATATTTGTGTGTCATAAGCAACACCCAGTGATATTATAACATGGAACATATTTTAAAGATCACCCTTTTGGGGCTGAAAGTGTACTTAGATTCTTACATGATTAAGGTTCCTATGTCCACATAGAGGGTACAAGAAAGATGTGTTTGAAATACACATTACAAGGTAACCCCTAAGAGAAAAGTTACATAAGCATCACAATTACTACAGTGCCAGAACCCCAGGATTAACTTTTATGTGCATTAAAAGATATCTGAACTCAGGCTGTAGATGCCTTCATGGTATGAAGGTACAACTCTATCTACTTCTACCTTACCATAAATTGTACCTGTACTTATGCATGTCCTGTGTCTTTTATAAAGGGCACAAACACCAGAGGACTAAGAAAGTGAAGGCCACTTCCTCATTACATCAAGATCTGGTTTCCTGGTGGAAATAAATTAAGAATCAGACTGTAATAAAATTTATGGACCACATCAGGAAGTATGAGAAAAGAGGAAAAGGATGTAATTGAAAAGGATGAGAGAGAATTCAACTGAGGAGAAGAGGGAAATGTGATCACCACACCACTGACAGAGAAAGCAAGTTTGGCTCATTATCAAAGGATAGGGTCAAAGTTTTATGGCGCTGCTGGTTGATCTGTGGTTTGGTTGATCATTATCACAGCTCTGTCTCTAGGACGTGCCTCCAGAAATGTCCATATCATTCAAGGGGGGCAATCTAATCATCAGGAGTTGATTGCTCCTGCTTAGGGGTACAGTCTTCATTCCCATCATGGAATAATCCCTCCCACTTATGGATCCAATCTCATCATCAGACAAGGCCTGAGGATGACCCTGAAGCTGAAAAAGAAACCCAACAAACGCCGCCCCACAGAACAGTTCCTGCACACACTGACTCCCTTCACAGAAAAATAGTTTCCAGAATGAGTCTGTAAAAGTGTGGAAGGAGTCTGTTAGTCAGAAATTTAAGTACACACTCAAGAGTGAAGTGTGAGTATTCAGAGAAATGAGACAAGCTTCAGATTGAAACTTGGAATATTTATGGTTTTGGAGTCAGAATCTGTGGAATTTGTCAATAGTTGGTCTGGTCTTGGTTGATGAGTGAGGGAGGATGACCCAGCCACAAAAAGACAATGGTCTATTTGTAGGGAAAGCTTGTTTTGTAGGTGAAAAGAGGTGACCTATTCACTTCTGGAAAAGGACATCTGAAAAAACTAAGAATGAAAAGAAGAGAAACAGAACACATTTGCAGGTGAAAGAGAATTACCCAGGTTGGGAGAAGAGAGGGAAAAAAATTTAAACTGGGTTGATGTCCTAAAGCAGCAGAGTTTTCTAAAAAAAAAAAAATATATATAGATAGATAGATAGATAGATAGATAGATAAATTATGGTTTTCCTTGTTTCCTTTCTATATATTTGTTTGTTTGTTTCTTCTCTCCACTTCAGCACTATCACAAGGTAATGTATTTCCAAGGTTCTTCTGTTCTTAGAACCTGAGATGATCACAGGTTTAGGGCAAAGAATGGAAATATCTAGAGGCCACTCCAGGATATCTGGAGAGGACATTGTAAAAGCCAATGCTTGAATGTCCTAGCATATCTTGAGAAAATGTCATTACCCTTCTCTTGTTATTCTTCGTCTTGGAAAGGAATGAGATAGGTAAATTTAGGGGTAATTACAAGTTCGAGACAGGTTTTCAAGTCGAGGCAGAAGATGAGACTGTGGCAAATTGGTAAGCAAGTAAGCATGCCAGGAAGCACATAGAAAACAGCCCCAGTCAGAAAGTGCTGTTTTAAATTCTCACAAAAACTCAAGTAGGATTTGAAAGGACAGTCTGTCCCTGATGTCAGCCTGAGGAATGAGAGCTACAAAGATGACTGTCATTAGGCTGCTGGTCATTCGGCTCCTTCCTATAGAGTGGTTTGCTCTCACCCTATAAAGTGTACTTCTTTTCTTATTTTTAATTGGCCTAAACTTGCACTGCAGAGCATGTTTCTTTCTCTACCTTTAAAGAATGTAAAGCCTTGCTGTTTTGTGTTTGTGTTTCATTTGAACAATTCTTTCTTCAGGACTACTACTGTGTGCAACCATGGCAATGCAGAGAATGAGAAATTACTCAGAGTGGAAGGCTGGTTTAAACTCCAAGAGACCCAGAGGAACTGCTTCGCTGAGATTATGAGCAGGAGAAAGGCTCCTGCAGGAAAACAGTCCCAAGGTGAGAACCCCATGGCCTTATATTTGTAATCCAAGGACATGAGGACAAAGGTGCAGAAGAAAAGCATCTTTGTAGGAGTTTCAGGCAGGGGACAGGAAAGGAAAAGGATGGTCTGCTATGTGATGTGCGTTGTCCTAACCTGAGGAAGCTTATCAGGCCAAGAGGAACACAAGGATCGCAGCAAACATCTCACAGTTGTTCTCCTGCCGGTCTATTCTAATCTTTAACCACATATTTCAGGAGTCTTATGCTGCTCCTTCAGGGCTTGCTTCAGCTCAGCACTCTTTTTAATCACTTATCTGCCTAGAGTCTGCCCACACTGGACAAGAAAGCCTAGAGAGAACCTCTACAAAACGTCCAGTCCACAGCACTCCAGAACCACACTAGTGAAGTGATTGATATGCCTGCTTGCAGAACTAAAAGGGATCTGACCCAATGTTTAAGGTATAAAGAAAACAGACACAAAATGAATCAGAGATTCCAAGTTCCTCCTAATGTTTCTTACTCAATGAACATCAATAGACCCAATAAAAGTAAAAAGCCAGTGCTTTCAGCAAATACAGCTTTAAATTCCTGACTCTGCCTACAACCAACCTGAGCCTGACCTAATGCCTAGTTTGTTCTATATGGCTCCAACTTCAACCACCTGTGTGAGGAACTTCTTGATAGATGCTAAAGTAAATAACCCACTAAATAAAGCATATGCTTAATTGGTTTTAAGTATTGCAATGGTATAGTTTTATTATTACCATCAAAAGTTGTATAAAAATTCTATGAAAGCAAGGCTATTCCAATTATCCACTCTAAGATTGCATTATTTTATGATAGAGTAGAATATGAATAATTTTTACAAGTTTGCTTTAGTAAATATGAAAGGTACAAAGGAAAATTTGTGGATGGGCTAAGAAAATTCTTCCTGTTCTGTTTTGAAAACTTTCTGCAAAATCAGACTGGAGCAACCATTTGCACTGCAAAAAGGTCACATTTCAAAAGCTGATGAACTTTAGTTGCTAGAAGTATGACTTTGGTAATGGTGAAGACAAATGCTCACAGAAAATGTTCCCTTCCTTTCCCTCTAAATAATTTCTGTCCTGAGGACATTCCAAATTAGAAACAAAATCCCCTTTCGTGGCATCAGCACTATTCAAAGATGTCAGCAGGGAGTCAGGAAAGAGACACACAGCATGTCTACTTACATTTTTTCCCCTCAGGGAGGCCATGGCTCTTTGCAAGTGATGAAAAGAAGGTGTGATTCTCACATTTAATGAAATCTCTGAACCTTGAGGTTTTCAGTTCATATCTGACCCTGAAAGAGAAACTCTTGGCAGGCTATGTCCCTGCTGCTACTCTGCTAGTTGGGTCAACAAAACTTCTAGTCCTCCTCTTCAGTTGAGGTAGGATGAGTAATGGTTTAGTTCCGTTCACCCCAGCAGGGAGGAGACCTGTGGGAGGCACCCCCTCAAAGTACAGGACACTTATGACAGCTGGTTCCTGCAGTTCTCAGTCTACAACCGCCTATACCCTCTAATCATGTGGGTGTTCAATTATGTCCAAGGAACCCTAACAGAGCAATTAAAAAAAGGAAATGTTTCTTTAGAATGGCACGCCTGCAAAAATTGATAAGTTTGCTTTCGCGTGTAACTCAAGGCACAGTGTAAGCTGTTTAAATGTTAGCCTCAAGCTGTGGCTTAGTTGAGCTTAAAGAGAGCTTACCCTTCTCAAAGGGAACAGACTGAAATCGACACACTCAAGTGGTTAGAATTTCTCAATCATGGCAAGTCTCTTTTTCTCTCCCTTTTTCTCTTTCCTTCTCCTTCTCCCCTCTTTCTCTTACCCTCTGATTTCCTGCTGTCAATAAAAATTGTACTGTATCTTTCCTGACAGTAATGGCAGGGATCTTTGCAATTACTCTGATTGGCTGTTCTTTCAGTAATATCCCGTGTTCTAATCTATCTTTTTCTTTTACCTTTAGACCAGACATAAGGTTTGCTTTGATTCCAGAGGTGATACAAGTAAGGGTTGTTCTCTGAGGCTTCTATTCTGCAACCTCATTCATCCTCTCTGATCCCCATCTACTGCAAATGACCCGAGGCTTTTCGCCACAGGAAATCACAAAGAAATAATTCAAGCAGGACATAGAAGGTCAGAAGGACACATACACGTTTTCATTCTGTTACTGAGGAAATAGCTGTGTGTTAAAGTAGTAACAGAACAGTGAGAAGAACTTTTCCTGTAAGTGGACTAGGCAACAGATATTTTAGTATTTGCATTGTGACAAAACCTTAAAAATGCTAATAAGCTTTGAGGTAAGAGACTCCACATATATATTTATATACATAGGAGGACTGAAGATGTGTGTAAACATATTGTTTCTTAAAACTTTACCAGTGTGTATGTAGAACTGGAATAAAAGGATGCAATCAAGGTGTAACATATTGGTATTGGCCAAGTGGAGCTGGGTATGGTAGCACTCTTGGGTTAGATACTTGGGAAGCTGAGAATAGACAAATTTAGGGCTAGCTTGAAGAACACAGTGAGCCCCTTATATCAAGAAAATAAACAAAAAAAATTTTAAAATATTAGCTAAAACAATAGGAATTCAAAATAGAGTACCTGAAAGTATGTATTATTTGGGTTGATTCTTTGAGATATAGCAGAGATAAGAGAAGCTCTCAAAACAAATGGAAGTTACTCACAATCTCGCACTTGCCAGACAGACACTGTGCCACTGAGCTAAATCTTTTGTAAGGGAAATTTGTATTCATAAAGGAACTCTCTATTCATCCAGGTTCTTCCTTTTCACACTACGAAGGAATACGTGACAAAATCAATAGTCTCTGCAGAGCAACATGAGAAACAAAGAAGATGTTCCAGTACCTATTCCCTTGGAGAAACATCAAAATTACACAACTTATCCATTCACAAAAATACCTTCACTAAAGCTAAAGTGAAAGATGACATCATATGAATGCAACATAAAAATAAGGAAAGTTGTATTGAAGATGATAGGAAAGATTGTTCAACATTATTCTTGCACCCTTCTGCAAAGCCTGGTTGGCAAAGCTCACAGAAAGGTATGTTGCACATGGGAGAAAGAGTGAATTGAGCTTTTGATTTTGCTATGGACTCTAGCACCAGGCTTTCTTAGTGCCAGGACAGCCCCTGTGGTCTGAGGCATCAAGCAAGTTTCCATGGGTCCAGGCTCAAGTTGGACCCTCAACTGTTCTTATGTCATCAGACCTAGAACCCACGCCTATTCCAAAATACCTTCATGCAATCCTATTCCAAAATACCTTCATGCAATCCTGGTCCATGGACTCAAGCTCCAGTACCAAGATTATGATCCAGAGTGCAGACTAAGTCGATGGGCTACTGCACGCTCAGACTTTAGGCCGCTTTAGTATTGCTCTGGCCACCAATTTTAGGGCTATTTCCACAGGCACAGGCTCTATTTGGCCAAGAGTCTAGAACGGCGCTTGCAAATCCAGGGTCTACTCCAAACCCAGCAGATTATAATTTTAGGCCATACTTGTGAACTCAGCCTACTGTGTCCTTTATGGAGTGGACACAGACTTTACTCTGACCTCCAAAACCCCAGGACACATGAAAAATCCCATAGACTCCAACCACAGTTGCATTCTACTTCCATGCATCAAGCCCCAGGGCCATGTCTGTATAGTCATCTATAAAATGTATCTCAGTGCCACACCAGACATCATGGCTGCAAGCTTTAGCCAGTCTTCCCCAAAGCAGCAAGTCATCCTATTTTATTTCCTCATTTCTGAGACCTAGTCACCTGACCCAATGAATGTCACAGCCAAACCAACTTCCATGAACACAAGATCCAGATCCACTGGTGACCAATTTCCAGACCCACTTCAGAGGATCCAGACTTGACTCTGACCACGCAAACACAAGCACTATGCCACTATCTGTGAAACATAACTCACCTCCAGCCATTCTGCTGACCCAGAAATGCAACAACTTACCTGAGGACTCTAGCTGGACCTAACTCAGAAATGCCACTACACAGCCCTCACATACTGTCTGCATTAGCTAACTACCAAAGGACTTTTCTTGCTGAAGTTCACTTATGAAGACTATAATAGGTGTTTAGTCTTCAAATACAAATAGTGAGCAAGCTTCCAAAAAGGTCAGGAATAATCAGAAAAACATGGCACCACCAAAGATAGAAAATAAAGCACCAGTAAGAGACTCTAAAGAAATAAGATCTACAAATTACTTGACAAAGAATTCAAAATGAATGTATTTTTTAAAGAATTTCAGTAAAATGATGCTATGGTCTGGATTTAAATGTCCCCCCAAAGTTACACATTAAGATGAAGGGCCTGATGAGAGGGTGTGAGCCATTTGGAAGTGCACATTCTCATTGCTGACTCCTTCCTGCTCCCCTTGCTTCCTGGTCACCATGTGCTAAGCAGCTTTTCTCTGCCATGCATTTCTGTCTTTGGAGCAAAAACCATGGACTGAACCCAATGAAACTATGAGCCAAAATAAAATTTTCCTCTTCTGGCCCTGAATCAAGGCCAGCAGATTGTTTAGCTACTGGTTTCAAACTGAAGACTAAAGATAATTCTTTCTGTGGTCTGTAGGTCATTTCAGAACTCTGGAAATGTAATGGTCAATTCATCAGAAAGAAATAGCAGCTGTGAGTGTGGCGGGCTTCAGTGGCCCATGAGAGAGAGACACACTGGCGTCTCGGGACGTGCACCATGTGGTGTCCTGGGGTTCTGGGAGAACAACAAACTCCCCCCCCCTCTCTAGTGGGTGGCTGTGAGTGTGGCAGGCTTTGGCGTCCCACAAGAGAGAGACCCCGGCATCTCAGGAACTGCACCATGTGGCAACCTGGGGTACTGGAAGAACAAGGAATTCCTCCCCTTTCTGGTGAGCCACTGTGAGTGTGGCAGGCTTTGGCAGCCTGCAAGAGAGAGACCCTAGTGTCTCAATCAGCACCATGTGGCTACCTGGAGTGCCAGGAGAACAAGGAGCTCCTCCCCTCTCTGGTGAGCAGCTGTGAACCTGCCGGCACGCAGACTAAGAATCAAACATTTCATGTCTCCCTGCCCTCCGTCCCGTGTTCCCTCCTCGCCCCGCCCACTTAGCAAGTGGGAACCAGTGAACTGAACATGTTGTGAAAGATAAGCTCTGTTGTTTTGTATGAACTCTCTGTATGCAAAGATATGGACAACCATTTGGAAGAAAACAAGAGACAATATGATAGATAGTGAAGATCTCTGGTTGTCTAACTTTGAGATTTATGCTTTTTTTATGTCCTGTTTTGTTCTGTTAAATTTTATCCCCCTTAAAATAAATTTTAAAAAATTTTAAAAAGATAAAATAAAAAAAATTTCCTCTTTTAGAGTGAGGATTTCAGGTGTTGTGTCTCACCAAATGAGAAACTGACTAATGCAAGAAATTGGTACCAGGAGTGGTAGTAATGCTGTGACTATATTTGGCTGTGTGGTTCAAAATCTTTGTAACCAGTTGGTGAAAAGTTCTGCAGGTGATACCTAGAGAAGTCCTAAAATGCTATTAACAAGATGGCAGATTCTGGGTAAATCTCAGCAGACCAGAAGATTGACTGAAATGCAGACAGTAAAGGCTGAGGGTGAGGAGGTTTCAGGTAGGAAGTATTCCATTGGCAGCTGGAGTAGGGGCCACAGGTGTTATGCTCTGACAGAGAATTTGTCTACATTATATCCATGTCATAACCTTTTGTGAGAGATTAAATGACCTGGCAAAGGAAATTTTTTGCGATCTTGACTGTGAACTGAAACTTTTATGAATTTTTATCAAAATAAACTTTTCCTTCTTTAAGTCGTGATGTCAGCAATGAGGAAATAACTAAGACACAACCCAATGTTTAGGTTATGAGTACTGCCAGGTATTTGGCAGGTTTATAATGATAATCACGAGCACATGTCAAGAGATGAATGACTTCAAAAAAGTTCAGTTTGCCATAAAAAAGCAAGTTTAAATTGGAACTAAGAGCAGAGTTGCTGAAAAGGTCAGTATTAAAAAGAAGTAATGTACTTTGTACAGGAACCAAGACCCCTTGAAACATCTCAGAAACAGCAAGACCCCACTTTGCAAGCTCAAGGGTGAAAAACCGTAAAGATTTCATTTGATAAGAGGATGGATGGTCATCTTACTCCAAATGAGCCACCTAAAGAATTGCTTCCCAGGATTCATTTCATGGTGCTCCATCATCTAAGTCCTCAAATACCTTTCCAATCAAGATCCAGAGGGGCCTATATACTGCTTGATCTAGCATAATACCTTTGCATTATCCTTGGCATTATCTTGGTGATGATTTCTCAGGTGTGCATTATATAAGACTTATGGAGTCACAGAGACTTTCACCAGATTTCAGATGAATGCTTATGAGGGCAGCAAAAATATGTGACAAGGCCACAGTCTTTTCCAAGAGCTTCTGAGAACACAGTGTGTAAAGAGAGTGAAGCCAAAAAGTGCAGTGGAGATTCCAGGAAGTTGGACATTCCAGGAGTGTGGCACTTTGTACCAAACAAAGCCAAAGAGCCACAACCAGTGAGCACAATCACAGTGCAAAGAGAAGTCACATGAGTTGCAAATAGCAAGGCTACAAGCAGGGCTGACCAAGGTACTTAGAGCTCACATCTCACCACAGCCTTCCATGGGTACTGAACATGAATCTGCATGATGAAATAGTTCTCCTTGGTGGGATTTGGGCTTGGTTTAGCTTTTCTATTCTTATTTCTTATTATTGAAATTGGAATATTTACCTAGCACCATAGTTTAGAGTTTAACTTGAGACTTATAAAACAGAGTTCATGAGAGCTACAACCACCAGCATTGCTATAGTTGCAGAGCAAGACAAGCCCTTTGGAGGTCCCATCTTACCACACATTGCCTGAGGTTTTGGACTTTTCAGGAGTTCTGGAACTGTTAGAATTTTGGTAACTTTAGAAATGGACTTAACACTTTTTGTGTAATGACATGAATATGAGTCTTTTGGAAGTCACAGGTGGAGTGTTATGGCTATGGGCCATAACATTTAAAATATTTTCCAAACAACTTACGTTTGGTGGTTGGGACTGGTTGGGAGAGGTCATTCCCTAGAGGGATGACCAAGAAGCATGTATCTTCCTCCTTTCTCCACTGCCTGTTCACCATGGGGTGAAAAAACTTTATTCACACATGTTATTATACTCTGCCTATTCTGCCTTGGAGCCAGTTAAAATGGACTGAATTCAGTGCAATTATTAGCCAACATAAATCTATCTTTCTATAAGTGGCAGGGGTTGAGTATGGTGTCTCAGCATTAAGAAAGCCGATGAAAACAACAGAATACTAAATTATATCAGGAAAATGGTACACCAACAAAACAAAAAATTCATGAAGAGACAGTACCCATGAAAAAGAACCAAACAAATTCTGATGCTAAAAAATACAATAATTGAACTAAAATATTATGTCAAAAAATTGATAGTATATTCAATCCATGGAAAAAATCTCAGTGAATTCATAGAAAGGTCATTGGAAATTATCTAGTCAGAGGAACAAAATTTAAAACTGAATAAAATATATTAAAGAAAGCCTGTGGAACTTATGGAACCCCAATAACTTAGGGAGAGAACTCTATATATGCATATCTTGGGAGTTCAATAGTAAGCTAAGAAAAAGAAGCAAGCAGAAAATGATTTAAAGAAGTATAATTATCAGGAAGGCTGACACTGGAGCACTGAAAGTTTGAGCCCAGTCTGAACTAAATAGTAACTCAGAGATTTTGTCTCATAATTAAAACAAATATGTATATATGTATATGTATATATATATATATATATATGTATATATATATATATATATGTAAATTTGGGGTGTAACTCAATATGATGTCTTTGGGTTCAATCCTCAATACAAAAAAGAATAAAAGGAGACAGGAAGAAGAGGAGGAGGAGAAAAAGGAAAAGTACAAGGAGGAGAAGGAAAGAAGAGAAGAGAGAGGGAGAAGAAAGAAGGCTGAGAAAAAAGAAGGAAGGAAGGAAGGAAGGAAGGAAGGAAGGAAGGAAGGAAGGAAAGAAGGAAGGAAAGAAGGAAGGAAAGATGGAAGGAAGGAGAGGTCAAGTTGAATAAAAGAGCACTAACAACAAGGAAGTAGAATAAAGTATAAAATTAATCTTAAAGGCAAGAGATCAGCTAAATTAAGAATTTAATACTATAATCTTAATACATAAATGACTTTGAAACACCTTTTTAAGTGTTAAAGTGACTGTGGGAAAAACTTGTAATTCATAACACATTAACAGATACTTAATATATCAAAATGTAAATTGTGGAACCAATAAGACAAATATAGGAAATGAAAAGTTATATAGTAAATTTTATATGTACCCAGAGATGAATTGTTATCAGTATAAAATACATTACTATAAGATGTTTTATGTGTCATAGCAATCCATTAAATAAAAACATAATATCAGACAAAATTATAAGAGATAACAAAGATCATCATATAGTGAAGGTTAATTAGTCAAGAAAATGTAACAATTAGAAACATATATGAACTAATTTTGGAGAACCTAAACCTATCCAATGTTAATAGAACAGAAAGAATTACTAGACAAAAACATAAGACTAGAAACGTATTTAACTACCTCACTCTCAGTAATGTATACGTAATCTAAATAGACAATCCACAGAGAAGCAATGGACTTAAACAACATGAGGAAAAATAAACCTAACACATGCAGAGACAGACAAACAGATATGGACAGACAGATACACAGACACACCACACACACATAGTCAATATTACATCCAAAAATAACAAGCACTCTCTTCAAGTATACAGGAAACATTCTTTGTATAGATAATATGTTAAGCCATACTAACTTTAAGAAAACTGAAATTATAGGAGTGTTTTAGTCATAATGATATGAGAATATAAATTAATAACAAAAAACTAAAAATAACTATAACTATAAATAAAACTAGAAATAACTATAAATAAAACTAGAAAATTATAAAAATATGAAGACACAAAAATATATTCCAGAACATCCCTAGGATCAAAACACAATCACAGATCAATCAAAATATCTTGAGACTATGAAAAATGGAAATGAAGTGTACTCAACACAAGGAAAGCAGCAGAAGAAGGTTCAAGAAGGAAGTTATAACTAAAAAAGCCTACATTTTTAAAAAAAGAGCTGAAACAATTTATTTTTTTACCTGAAGCAACTAGAAAAAAAGGGACAAACTATGATCCAGACTAATAAATAATAAAATTAGAGAAGAAGTAAATTTAAAAAGACAAGAAGAGTTAAAACTAAGAGTTGACTTTAGAGTAGATAAAAAGACAGAGAAAGCTCACAAAGTAAAATCAGAAATAAAAGAAGAGACATAACTGTTACAAGGAAAACACTATAGAAAGGATTATAAAAGTTCAGAAAGAAAAGAAAAACTGCTGAAAATCCAGATGAATATACTTCTACTTGAACAATTACTTCTCATGTCCCAAAGAATAAAATGGAAAATCTTTGTTATAAGGAGGGGTAGAGGGGAAGAGACTGGGAAAAAAGAGGAACTAAGAAGCACCATGCACAGGCACAAAAATCCCTCTGATGAATGTCATCATTATACATATCTAAACTGTACCAATAAACTTCATTATAGGAAAATAATATACTTTTAGACACATTAAACCTACCAACATTGAATCATGTAGTGTAGAAGATTTAAACAGGAGAATACCAAGTAAGAAGACTGAGTCAGTAATCAAAAACCTTTCAAGAAAGTAAATATTAAACAGCTGGTTTCATAAATGAATTCTGCCAAATATTTAAGAATTATACAAGGCCACACCAGCAAGCAAGCCCAGTCTGGTAAACAGTACTATGCATGGACCATTGCCATGCACAGACCAATGCCATGCACCGCCAGACCAGGGACAGCCAGACTCAAGCACCTTTCTGCATGCAGGCTAGCAAAGAAGAAGTATCAATCCCGCTGTATCCTACCATAAGCAAACGGCTTATCCAGAGATATAGAGGCTGTGGTGATAGCTATCGAGGTGAAATGCAATTGGATGACTGTGGAGCTTTGATGTTTCACTGGCAATGCAGGTCTATGCCAGTGGTCTGATCATAGGTTCGAAGGATAGTGGTACCCAGTGTGATATCTAAGGGGGATCTCATTCTGAGGATTGCAGCCATTGTTTTTCTTTTTAGAGAGAATAAAACAAAAGAGGGCAGATCAGAACAGAACAACATAAGCAACACAACACTTTACAATAAGACAACAGGACATTAACAGTAGCTATCAAAATATCTCTCTGCTATAGTTGAGCATAGTTTCAAATACAATAATATCAAACATAACACAATAGTATAAAACCATTCAAGAGAATGAAAGAATTATAGGACATTCTGAACTGAATAACTATGATCAATGCTTACTATAATACCTCATTTTCAATAAAAAGATTTGTTTATACTATCACATATATTAAAATCCCAATAAGACACAACATGATAGAACCAATGGTAATAGCAGAGTAGAAGCATGATAGGACTTCTAAGGAAGGCGATATTAAATCAGCAATGGCTGCCATAATGTTTTGTTTTCTTCACAACAGCTGTTCATACAATCACACATAATGAAGTCAAATAAAACAGAATAAAACCATTCCAACTAATGAATGAAAACATTGAAAGGCTTCAAAGGAATGAAATGGGAAATTATGATTACCATAAAATCTTACATACTCTTACCAACTCTCATACTAGGGTGACTATATGGTATTTACACATGTGAGTTTGGTTTATTTCACTTATGAGTATAGTCTCCAGTTGTGTCCATTTATTTATAAATATCTCAATGTCATCATACTTTACAGCTGGGTAGTACTCCATTGTATAAAAATGCTACAACTTTTTTATCTATTCCTCAGCTGATGGGCACTTAGGTTGTTTACAAGATCTGCATATTACAAATTGTGCTGTTATTAAACATGGGTGCACGTATATCACTGTGGTATGATGTTTTCAGTTCTTCTGGGAATATGCCTAGAAGTGGAATAGCTGGGTCAAATGGGACTTCCAAACCCAGATTTTTGAGGAATCTCCAGACTGACCTCCACAGTGGTTGCACCAGTCTACACTCCCACCAACAGTGCAGAAGAGTTCCCTTTTCCCCACAGCCTCTCCAGCATTTGTTGTTGGTAGTTTTTTTATCCTAGCCATTCTTTCTGGGATGAGATGGAATCTCAGTGTGGTTTTAATTTGCATTTCTCTCATGACTAATGATGATGAACACTTTTTCACGTATTTATTTGCCATTCGTATTTCTTCATCTGAGAACTGTGTATAAATCAGGCACAAGACAAGGATGTCCCCTATCACCACTCCTATTCAACACAGTACTGGAAATACTAGCCAGAGTAATTAGACAAGAGAGAGAAATAAAAGGAGAACAGATAGGAAAAGGGGAAGCTAAATTATCATTATTTGCAGACAACATGATTCTTTATATAGAAGACCCCCAAAACTCCATTGAAAAACTCCTATATATAATAAACAAATTCAGCAATGTAGCTGGATACAAAGTCAATACTCAAAAATCAATAGCATTCCTATACACTAACAGCAAAAATACTGAGAGAGAAGTAAGAGAAGCCACACCCTTCACACTAGCATCCAAAAAAATGAAATATTTAGGAATTAATCTCACTAAAGAAGTAAAAAAGCTATACAAGGAAAACTATAATACCCTGGAAAAGGAAATCAAAGAGGACCTCAGAAAATGGAAAGACATCCCTTGTTCATGGACAGGAAGCAACAAACATTGTGAAAATAGACATTCTCCCAAAATTACTATACAGAATCAATGCAATCCCAATCAAAATACCACTAACATACCTCAGACATCTAGAGAAATCACTCCTAAAATTCATCTGGAACCAGAAGAGACCTAGAATAGCAAAGGCAATTCTAAGCAGCAAAGGCAAGGCAGGAGGCATCACAATCCCTGATTTGAAATTATACTACAAAGCTACAGTAATAAAATCAACATGGTACTGGAATAAAAACAGACCTGAAGATCAATGGAATAGATTGGAAGATAC
>PVJX010010230.1:0-57875 GCA_004027295.1 Dolichotis patagonum
CCCTCCCGCCGCGCGGCGCCCGCTCGCCTCCCGCCCCGGTGCCGGGGAGCGCGCACCCTCGCGGAACCTGCCCCGGTGGCACCGCAGCCACAAGCCGGCCGTAATTGCAAAGCAAACAAGGCTGAAATATTGGATCGGTCTCCGTCGTGACAAGATCTTCGCTTTTGCCGCCAATTTGTTTGCGCAGCTCTATTTAAAGACGCTTGATTGAGGAAATGTTGGAAAATAGCGGTGAGGGTTTCCCTAATGAGACCTCGAGAGGGAAACGCGGCCTTCGCCCAGCGCCAGCCACTCCACAGTGAGGGTGGGAGAGGGGCGCGTTTAACCCCTTCCTGCCCGCCCACTGAGAAAAGTCCAGGCCACGGACGCGCCGGGGAAACTGAGGCTCCACACCCCCTCCCCACCCGGAGCCAAGACCTCTCCCTCGCTGGCTGGTGCGGTGGAGAATCGTCTCCTGGGTGCTGGGAGCCCAGAGAGGGTTGGTGATGAAAACGCGAATTGAATCAGGTTGGCAAGGGCAGTGGAGTGCAAGTTTAGATCGGGGTGTTGGCTCCGGCCGCGCCCGCACCCCCACATCCCGTGCCGCTCCCGCAGTCCCGCACTCCATGCCCAGCGCCCACTATCCTGCGAGGGCCCAGCGCCCTGCAATCCTCGTGGACCCGCTCTTTTGCGCGGCTCGAGGGACCGAGGCTGGATGGGGAATTGGCGACAGCAGACCCCCTGGGCGGGCGGCGTGGAAGGATACACCTGGGAGGGCTGGCACCCATCGCTGTCGGGCTGGCTGGGTCTTCAGGCAGCTGGACTGGAGGGGAAAACCGAAAAGGCAGGAAGAGAAAATGCATGGATATTTAGGGCAGCCTGTGTATCAGGTGACCCACTGGAGGGTACCTTGATCCCTCTAATCTAGCCCATACACCCCAAGGTTTGTGCTGTCATCCCCACTGTTCAGAAAAGGAAACTAAAGTTTAGAGAGGCTCAGTCAGGTCACACAGTCAGTTTGTGGAAAACCAGCGAAGCCCTATCCAGCGCTGACTGGAGCTTAGGATGCCAGGCACAGGTATCATCTGGGTCAGGCTGAACTAGGCCTGCTGCAGGCCCAATTGATGAGGAAGAATCTCCCCAGTTCTTCCAGAGGTTTGGAGATAAACCACTTCCAACCCCTTACCAGCTCTCCTCACTTTCAAAATAAAGGGAAGCCAATTCAGTTGTGGTTGCAGCACTGTACTCCATTTCTCTAAATCTCTTTTCCCAAGACTGAGTACCTTTTTTGGCTGCAGTTCATTAACTGGGTTGTCAAGGAATCCACAGAGGAAGGAGGTGACAGATTTGTGCCAAGAGAACTACAAAGGGAATATTAGTGAGAACACTAGAAAGGAGTTCATAAACAGATCTAGCTCTGGGGCAGGGAAAGGGGTAGGTAACCTAGAAAGACTTCCCTGGGCATTTAACTTGGGCCTAGAAGCAACGAAAAGGGGCGAATTCTCCAACCCAACACGGAAGAGGCAAAGGAATGGCTTGTTTGCCAAGGATGCTGGCAAGTTAAGGAGCCCAGACCCACAACTGGGAATAATGCAGGAGTTGCCCTTTCACCACCTGTTGTCATCTCTAACTGCAGGTTGATCAAACTCTAAGCCAAAACTCTTATTCCTTTAGGGTTGAAAATCCAAGGCTTGGAGGCAACACTCATGGCAATCTTGGGTCTTGCTAGAGCCCTGTACTATATAGGTAGGCCAAACAGACCTGTTAAGAAACAGGGACAAGAAAATGACACTAGGGGCGCTCTCACCAGAAGTCCTACCACTGGAGCCCCATATTCCCGCGCTTTTCCCAGGAGGACCTGAACCAAGATGTACCTTGGCCAACGTGAAATTTCTTTCTGAAGTCACAGGCAGATGTAAATCAGGAAAGTGAAGACCCCCAGGAGTATGGGGGGGACTGGTTTCGGTCGTACTTTCCTAAGCGTGAACTGCGCCTTCTGTCAGCAAAACCAAAAAAAAAAAAAGCATCAGTCACACCCATTTAGTGAAGTCTCCAAATATATCCTGAATGGAATTCTGCTTTTTCTGTACGCAACCAGTGTCCTCGTTTGAAGTTGGATGCTTTGCAAGCAGATTGCAATTCCATTTTTTTGTTCCTCGAGGTTTTGGCCTGTGTTAACTTAAATGGGCACTCACAGTGTATTAAAAAAAGAGAACCATTCTCTTGTGGAAAATGGAACAAAGTAGTGCTTCTCCAATCACACTGCAGATATATAATCTGTAACAACAAATTAGCCTCCCGGTGCTGCGCATTTCCAGCAAGCATCCTGCCTTCTCTGTTTATATTATAGCTTTTCTGCCTGCAATTATTTTATTTTAATTTTCTGTCACTTTAACAAAAACCAGAGCCTTTTCTTTTAATGTTTTGTACACAACATGTTCATTTTGATAAGATGTTCTTTCCTATCCTCTTTTAGCTTGCCTTTCCGTGTTTAGAGTTCTGTATCAGAAGTTTCTAATATTTCTCCCTCTTTTTTTAAGAACTTGTCCCTGTCTTGCTTTATTTGTTTGTGTGAAATTTAGTTTGAAAGGAGATCAGAGAGAGCAGGAGGGGTTTGTAATAAGAGAATGACCGAATGACCCAAAGGCTGATTATCTATCATTAACTGGAGACTCGGTGTACCCAAATTACCAGGGAGACCTCAGTCTGCCGGATCCTTACCCAGCCAGGAAGGCTAGTGTGGAATGCACACTCTAAAACTGGCTCATAGCATTGCAAATGAGGACACTCTGCTCACACACATTTTCTTAAGGAATTTTCCTTCAAAACTCAACTCCAGTTGAATAGATAAATTTGTTAGCTTCTAAGATGTTGAACACAGGTAAAAAAAAAAAATACAAAAAAAAACCCTCCACCAAAAGACTAACCTTAACATTTCCGTAACTAACTTTTATGCATTCTTTCGTTAGGAGCAAAATTGCAGTTAATTGTCTAAGCTCCAGAGAATATTGAGAAACGAAGCTAAGCTGCTTTTGATCTGCTCACGCTGCTAAACCCAAGCCTTGTAAAAATCGAGGTTTGCCATTAATATTGACAATAAAAGTGTTTCTTTTTGTTAACCTGAAACCTAACCACCCTGGTTTAAGTCCCTTGTCTATAACCAAAGACTCTAGAAGAATGTGGAAAAGGTTTGGAAGAAACTGTCAGAGCTAAAGAAATCCATCCATGTAAATCTGCAAAGGCAGCTATAGAACAGGATTCCCCAGGAATGTGAGCGACACCGAAGTTAGAACTGGGAATGCACTTGGGTCTCAAGTCACGAACAAACCTTCCAGCCACATAAATGATTTCTCCAAAGCCCCACTTTTTAAATTGCCATTCCCATTCACATTTTGTCCTGAACACGGGACTACATTGTAAGATATTGTTGAAGTGCAATACTTGCTCATTTCTTAGAGCAAAATATACACTATAACATTTATTTCCTCTTCTGAATTCCGAATGAGTTCCTTCTAGCTCTTGAGAAATATTTCTTTTTTATTATTTATTCATTATTTTTATTTTTAGCAATGCTGGGGAGTGGGACCTTGGGCCTTAAACATGAGGTACACATTGTAGCACTGAGCCATGGCTCTGGCCTTGAAAATATTTGTGTATATAACTTATTTAAAACAATAATGTGGATGAATATTTAACACAAGCCCTGTAGGATGTATTTTATGCCATTTGTATCTAAAACTCTATATTTACTACAAAGTAGCAAAGATTAGATTTACCATTTGTCCTAAGACTAGTAGAACAAAACTAAAAACAATCTCCAAGTACACATAGTATGTTACTTTTTTAAGGCCCTTTTATGGCATTATCTCTTATGTTACCTTTAGCCTAAATGAGTATTTTAGTTTTACAGACTTGGTTACCTGTCAAAGTGTTTAGTCCTTCCTTATCAGTGAAAATTCTCCAGAACAACAATATAGTTAGCACTTAAGATGGGGACCTAGTCATAGATTGTTTGGAGAAAATGGAAATTGTATTGCTTGTAGTACTGAATATTAAAATTTTCTTAGAGGACTTAAAGATGAGCCGATAGGTCATTCTTTCACACCAGTCAGATTCCGTGACAGGAGAAAAAAAAACTCTTAAATCAAAACACTGATGGAAAAGTGAATTATGAGGGGAAAAGAAAATGGGGGAAAGCAGAGGAAAATGTACAGGCACTTTGTGAGTCCTGATTGTCTCTACTGACATAGTTCCTAATCAGAACTGGACAGAAGGCTTCATAAAAGCAATCGACCCTTCCACAGTCCTCACTGCAGCTGGACCAGCCCCTCCCCCTGCTTCTCCACAGGTCAGCTGGGTGGAGAACAGGAGGGAAGATGGCTTTCTCCCCAAAACCCCACCCCCACAGCAAACCAAGAAGAAATTGCTAAGAAGAAACAAAACCACATAAAAGTCAAGGACAGTTTTTCATGCTCTTCATTTTTGAAATGACATAAAAGCCCAATCGAACTGGATTCTACTTTGTAGATGTGTAATTTGAAGTATTATCACTTGTCCTGTCTGTAAACAACTATTTCCCCAAAGGAAAACAAAAAAGGGAGCAACTGCAAGATCACAAAAGGAGACCCTTGCCGCCACTTGGACACACGCCTTGTTCTGGATGTCCTAAACATTCTGGGACAAGTGGCTAGCAAGGAAAATGACTCAGTCCCACCCTAGTAGAGAAGAAAACACAGTCATCAGTGTCACATGAAGCACTGTCCTTGGTACAGGTGGGGCTGAGGTTACATATTCAAGAACATGTTGCTTTATTCTGCACTTGATCTTAGCCAAAAGGCCGAGAAGCGATGTGTTGCTTTATTCTGTCACCCTCCGGGTATGATATTCTGTCTGAGTTCTTAGCATGTGCTGGAGTTCTTCTTTTTATACTTAGTTAGGAGAATGCTCAAAATCATTTCCACTGCTCTGTTTAGGGAAACAAGGTAAAAAGAGGTTTGAAAGATGATGAAGGGAATTGAGCCATAATTCCTGTAAATATAAAATGCGTGTTTATGCCCTTCTGGCCTGGTTCTTTTCAGGTCCAGTTTATTTTGAATTCTCGTGAGCAAATCACAAGATACAAAATTACCCTTGCTTTTGAAATAATAAATACCTTAAAAAGATCTTTATTTTCCTAAAAACAGACTGAAGTTTTAAAAAAATATTTAGTTTAAACTAGATTGATTTTTAAAGTAATATCTCATAAGTCCAAAATGTTTGCAAGGCAGTGCTCAGCCTTCTCGTTCTCTTGAATATTTTCCAGGGGAAGCCTTTGTGGGAGTATAGCAAAGACAAGTGACATGGGCACAAAATAAATGTTTGAACAGGATTCTGTTGGTTTGGTGGGAACAGCTGTCATGCACAGCCCAGTAGGTACACCACCAACCACAAAGAAGACTGGACACAGGAGTCACCATCACCCTGAACCTGGGCTGCCTCCCTGTGAAGCAAAGTACTCTCAGCCTGAAAGAAGAGATTCGGTCTCTCGCTAGGATTCCTCTCAGGATCCCCAGGGCCACCCTCAGTCGGCCTCGTTGCAGTTCCCTGGGGCGTTTAGAACTCCGAATCAGTATCCTTTGGGAAGTAGTCACTGGAGACCACAGTAATGCAACACCACAGAGGAGTCCCTAAGCTGATGTCACAGTGGAGCTCTAACCTGTCCTCTTGCTTTCCCTATCATCAGCACCCACCTCTCCTCCATCACCACCACCACCATTAGTACCTCCCCTGTACACGCAGACCATCTAATCTGGGGACAAACTTGAGGTGGCCTCTTAATCTCACAGTTTTCCAAAGCAGCAGAACAACAAAGCATCCCAGGATTGTTGGAGCAAAATGTGGCAAAAGACACTAAAAGGAAAGCCCGAACAATGCTCAGCTGTGCGCTAAGGGCAGGGCTCGGCTGGTCAAGGCCAAGATGACCTCCCTGAGTCAGTTCCTACAGTTGGGGACATCACTAGCGTTCGTTCATTGGTCTCCTCCGCTCTCCAAGCACCTCCAGAACACCTTTCTAAGGCTCTAGCCTCTGTGTTTGAATTCTGAGATAGGCAATGCTTTAGATTTCCTGGGACTTAGGAACTAAGAGGTAAATGCTGTAGCTGGCCACTGGTGTTCAATTAGCATCTTTTATTACTCTGCTCTGTCCCACATCTATTTCTTTTATTACTTATAATGTTACCTGGGGCCATGAATGGATTCACTCATTTGGTTTTGTTTCAAAGTAAAAAGCATTTAAAAAGCTAAATGTGGCAAATTCCAATTCTTCACAGCTGAGGGTAGGAGCTTCTCAGCCCCCAACCCAGCCTTCCTCTACATTCTTCATCCTCCCTCCACTCCCAAAAATTTTATTTCTGAAAGCAACCAAACAATTTCCCCTAAAACTATATCTGCTCCCTGGTACAACCATCTTACTTCGTCTACCTGTTACCAAGGCCTAAATATGTTTTTATAAACAGACATTTTAAAAGTCACCCAATGTCAGAGAATTGAACTACTAGTATTTACACACCCAGTCAGCCTTCTAGTTAAAATGTAAACAGAATTCCTGGCCACACTACCTGTATTCCTTCACTGGCAAAGGAATAATTCTTAAAAAGGTTCTTGTGCCCCAAACAGTAGATCCACTCAAGTTATGAGTTTAGAATTAAGTAGTCGCTACTTTGTTCTGATACAAAATGCAAGCCCCTGGCCTGCTTGCTGGTGCCTCCTTTCATGTCCTCTCCATTCTGCTCTCTACCTTACGGGCTCTGCTAGGGGTGTCAGGGAAACTGACACGGTATAGAAAGGGAGAATGCCCCCACCATGGACTCCCAAACCAGGTTTTTACATCCCTCTCTGAGTTCCCTTCTTTCTCTGACTGCACAGCAGCAGCAAACCCAAAACCACATATATGTCTTGATGCAGCTGCCCAGGGCTCTGGGGCTAGTGGCAGCACTCTGCTGTCTTCATGCGCTCTGACCTGGCTTTCTAGTCCGAACCACTACAGAGCTGGTGCAAGCCAGAGTGGATAAGAAAAGAACGGTCCTTGAGGAATCCTCCAGTGGTGCTTCTTCTGGGGCCTGGAGCTGACTCTTCTTGCCTCCAGAAGATGATGCCCAAAGTAGAGTCACTGGTGTCCCTTGGGCTACCCTTGCCAGGTCCAAGGGCCCATGGCCTCTGCTACCTCCTGCAAGCACTGCCCTGGATTGCCTGTAATTTACAGCCTGCGGGGCTCCTGCTGACACTCCCCCCCCACCCCCGGGCAGAATCCCATAGGCACATCAGCCTCTGCTGAGACTGAGGCCAAATAGCCAGGGTGATTTTAGTCCCAGCCACTGACCACCTCATCCCTCCCTCTTGGGGGAACCCTCTGGAGACACTCTCACCCCGCGGGCGCCTTGGCCCGAGTGTCCCACGGCTAGTAACTTGCAAGTGGAGATCCACTTTCCGTTATAATGCATTCAAGATCAGCAAGGCCAGCAGTCTAAACATCCACGAGCCGTCCTCCCGGCCTGCCTCTTAAACTAGCGTTTAATGGTTCCCCTCCGATAGCTAAACTGTTTTCCACAGATGCCCGCTTTTATGGGGGAGGCAGGAATGCAGAGATATATTTATATGTTTGTTCATAAAAACTGGAAAATAAGCTCTGAACACGCTGTAAAAAATATTCAGTTACTTACCAAACAGGCTAGTTAAACCAGGGGAACACGGATACCAGCCACACCAAAGATTCGGGGAATCGAGGTGCCCACACTTTGAAATCTTCTGAAGTCTCCGTTGGGGCTGATGTCCCTGAAGAATGGGGAAAATAAGAGCATTTACAATCGGTTTGACCGATTGCCCGGGGCGTCTCAAATGTGGTGTCCACAAGTTGTCGCAATAACCTGAGCCACCCTCAGAGAGCTCCGACCGAGGTAACATGGTAAGGGCCACCGAGACGTGTGTTCTCAGCCTGTGCCAGCTCAAAGGAGCGCCGTCCCCACGAGCGCCGGGCCGCCTGGGGAGGAGACCGCGTCCGCCAGCAGCCACCCCTTTATGGGGGTCCCCACGCCCTCGCTGGGCTCTCAGCCGCTGCACAGACCTGCTCGCGGCTGCCTGGGGTCATTTTTCTGCCTCTGTTACCTACAAAACGCTTTGAAAAGCAGTATCTGCGAGTTATTTTTCTTTTTCTTTTTTTCCCAACCAGAAAAGAAAGTAGAGTGATACTATACCTGATTACGATTCTTCAATATTTGAGACTTGGGGGGAAATATTTTAATTGTGTAGCATCTGTTAAACACTTGCATTAACCTCTGGATGATTTTTTAAAAAGTTTTTTTTAACTCTGCCCCCCCTTGTTTTAATTATCTTATGGTTATGAGGGGACAGCCAATCCTGGAAGAGGACCTCGGCAATTAGCAACGCGAACATCAAAAAGTTTTATTGCGGAGAGCTCAAGGCGCCGCCCCCGCCGCCCCGGGATTGGCGTGAGGAGCCTCTGACGACATATATTAACCCGAGCGGCCCTAAAGATGTAGCTGTACATGGAGATCTCGCTGAGAAAATCCGCTCGCTCCCCTCACGGCGTCCAGCCTAGGAGAGCCGTCGCCGCCACCCGGGAGCTGCTTCGGCCACCGCGCAGACCGGTCCGGGAGCCCAAGCCGCCAACTCCGCGCGCCAAGGCGCTTCCAGGGCCCCACGTCCGTGCCCCAAAAGGCGAGGATCTGAGAACATGGATGCACTGAGACCTCTCTGAAAACCCTCCGAGAGAGACTGAGAGGAGCGAGGACACGTTACTCGCAGCTAAAACTCACGTTCAAGGACCAAAACAACAGCCAGTTTTTTTTTTTCATTAAAACCATAAGCGCCCGAGAACCCAGACCGCGCTGTGGGGGAGGGGAAGAGGCGGGAAGGGGAGGGTCGCATGGAGGTAGCTTTGCAGTGAGCGGCCGACCCCGCCGCCACCCCGCAGAGCCGGGCCGCTCCCCCAGCCCGGGCTCGGACTCGTCCCCGGATTCCAGGTCAGCGTCGGTGCCTGGAGCGCGGCGCGCGCACGGAGTCCCGGGGCTCCGCGCAGCAGCCTCGAAGCGGCTCAGGCACCTTTGCATGAGCACCAGAGGATTCAGCCTCGGCGGCGCAGCAGCAGCCCGGGAAGCAGGAGCCGGCGCGCGGGCTGCAGAGCGAGGCGGGAACCGGCGGCGAAGGCGGCGGCAGGCGGGGGCGCACGGTGCCGGGGCCACCTCGCCGCGCCCCATGGGGAGCCGGCGGCCGCAGCGCTGCTGAGGCGGGCCCGGCTGGCCAGGCGGGGGCCCGGCGCCCGGGCTGCAGCAGCCCCCTCTGCGGCTGCCGGGCGGGCCCGGGCGCCCGGGGGCTGGGGGGTGGGGGGTGGGGGAAGACGCCGAGCGCTGAAGCAGGGCCCCGGGCAGAGGGCGCGGCGGGGCTGCGCGCACGCTGGGGCGCGCGGAGGGGCGCGGAGGGCGAGATGAGTCTGGTCGGGGGCTTTCCCCACCACCCCGTGGTGCATCATGAGGGCTACCCGTTCGCCGCCGCCGCCGCCGCCGCCGCCGCCGCCGCCGCCAGCCGTTGCAGCCACGAGGAGAACCCTTACTTCCACGGTTGGCTCATCGGCCATCCCGAGATGTCGCCCCCCGACTACAGCATGGCCCTGTCCTACAGCCCCGAGTACGCCAGCGGCGCCGCCGGCCTGGACCACTCCCATTACGGGGGAGTGCCGCCCGGCGCCGGGCCCCCTGGCCTGGGGGGGCCGCGCCCGGTGAAGCGCCGAGGCACCGCCAACCGCAAGGAGCGGCGCAGGACTCAGAGCATCAATAGCGCCTTCGCCGAGCTGCGCGAGTGCATTCCCAACGTGCCCGCCGACACCAAGCTCTCCAAAATCAAGACGCTGCGCCTGGCCACCAGCTACATCGCCTACCTCATGGACCTGCTGGCCAAGGACGACCAGAACGGCGAGGCGGAGGCCTTCAAGGCGGAGATCAAGAAAACAGACGTGAAAGAGGAGAAACGGAAGAAAGAACTGGTCAGTACTAGGGGCAGAGCGCGGTTGAAGGTGTGGGGTTCAGGGAGCCAGGCTCCCAGTTTCTCTCCAGTCGGGATGAGAGGTGACACCCGCTTTCTTTGGGTGTGTTGATTGCACCAGGTTGTACTAGGAATGGTTTTCTGCATCAACAGAGATGAGGAGGATTCTGCAGAAGGAGCAGAAGTCTTTAGAGACGTGCTTGGCACTTCTGACAGACCCCTCCAGGCGAGGGACGAGCCTCTCTATCCTCTGTGCAGACAGTAGCACCGGCCGGGCCGCTCATTCCATACCATTAGAAACTTCATTTGGCCTGCAGCAATCTGACCTTACTTTCAGATAGTTCTAATGAAAGAAGTTCTCAATTCCAATTATTTTACCCCCAAAAAAGAGGTTGCCACTGATTCTGAACCCTGAGAGAGTTTTATGGTCGCTATGCCCGAAAGGCATAAAGGTAAATATTAAATAAGTACTTTGAACCACGAAATACAGCTCAGATTTCTGGCTGTGATGTTTTATTTGAACAAGCCTGTACACTTTAAGACAAAATTTAAATATCACTACAGTTGTTGTTATTAGGAGTAACACCAAATTTTACTGAGCCATTTAAAATTCCCTCAGGTTCCTACCAAGTGCCCACCGCGTGGTAATGTTCAGGACGCCAGGCGATTGCCATGAATGCCTGAAAAATAATCCATTTCTTGAGATTATTTCCTTTTGGACATTTGACCCTTTGATGGCTGCATAATCAAATGACCTTGCAAATGACCAGAAATCTCAGAGGCCTTAGAGGAACTTCTAAATTGGGAGCTGGGAGCCACTGGCTGAAAGGCTCTGGCCGGAGCAGAGTGGCATTTGGCCCATTTTTCTTAGAACGTGGCTCTGAGGTTGCTGTTGAAAACAGAGGGCACATTTAGTGCACACACAACACACAACACTAACACATACCGTACCTCGCTACTCCTACATCTGGAGTCAGAAAAAAAGACCCTGGGTTCCTCCATAAATGACTGGAAAACCAGCGATTGTTTATAAACTTGCGGATCTGGTAGTTGAGTGTTGCAGCATGGAGGCCTCGGTGGTAGTAGCTAGGGCTCTGCAAACCCTAGCTCGCTATTCTGCAGGGCCTAGGCCTTGGAACCGTCTCTCCCCTTGGCCCTGCTGCGGTCCCTCACCCTCTGCTGGCCCAGGAAATGCTGGAGTGGCTTGGGACAGGTACCCTTCCTGATTTTCTCTTTTCTTTTTTCTTGCCCTCTCCTCCTTTCTACCCAGAATGAAATCTTGAAAAGCACAGTAAGCAGCAATGACAAGAAAACTAAAGGCCGGACAGGCTGGCCGCAGCATGTCTGGGCCCTGGAGCTCAAGCAGTGAAGAAGAGGAGGAGGAGGAGAGAGCCAATGAGCTGGGGCCAACGTGCCAGATACTGACCCAGGACTCCCGGCAAGCCCTCGGCTCTGCTCTGAGGACTACTTGCATTTGGATCATCCGGTTTATTTATGTGCAATTTCCGTCCCCCTCTCTATGCCCCCCTTTGAGGCATCCATTCCCCACCTCCCCCTCCAAAACAGTGGATATTTGAAGAAAAGCATTCCATATTTTAATATGAAGAGGACACTCCCACGTGGTAAGGGATCCCTTCGACTTGTAGATTCTGTGTGTGTGAATGTTCCCTGTTGGCTGTGTAGATACCACCGTTGTCCCTCCTCACCTAACCAGCCCCTCCCAGATAAAGACAGCAGACACTAGTGCATATGTGAAGTGTATCTTCAATACCTGGCCTTTGGATATAAATATTCCTGGGGATTATAAAGTTTTATTTCAAAGCAGAAAACAGGGCCACTAACATTTCCGTTGGGGTCGGTAACTAGTGCTGTCTTTTCTTATGTGATCGTTCCCTATGCAAAGATGTTTCCAACAGCTACTTGTTTTGTGCACTTCCGTCCTCTAAAACTAAGTGGAATTTAATTAATATTGAAGGTGTAAACATTGTAAGTATTCAATAAACCACTGTGTGTTTTTTTACAAAAATCTTAATCTTTTAATGGCTGATACCTCAAAAGAATTTTGAAAACAAAGCTGTTATACTTGCTTTCATAATATTTAAAATATTCAGAAGTAAACTAAATTATCATACTTGCCTCTAACTTTATTTGAAAGAGTCAGTGGTTCTGATCTATCAGTATGACTGTGGTCCCTGTCCTGTTGAGGCTGAGGCTCAGTCAAAGAGATAGGTCCTTGGTGGAAATCCTGCCCATCGGCCTATCTCTTTCCTTCTCCCCCAAACTCCCAAGAGACCAATGACTGGCCTATAGCACAAGTGTCTGGGGTGCAGGAATGGCCCACTCAGAAGGTGGAACAGTGTCCTTATTTTCTGAAATCAATCAGATGCCTGCCGTGGGGGGCTTGGATTTGTGTTTGGTGAGAGGTTTCCAGTGGAGGAGGTGTGAAAAGAATCCCAGGCATTATTACAGCCTCAGGAAATACTCTAGGGTGTTTGGTTTAAAATACAGGAGGATAAAAGGAAAGGAAAGGGGGAAAAAAAAGAGGAGGCTTTGATTGTAGCCTAGATTGGGAGGATTCTCTTCTGAGCTGGGGACGGTAAAGGGCCTTTGAAAAAACAGTATGATTAGGTAACAAGGAATTTTACGTCAAGTAAGAAATCGCGAACAAGACCACAGGTTTAAAGGGGGGCAAGGGGTGGGTTAGATTTACAAGGAGCTACAAGGAACTCAATATGAACTGCGCCGTGTCTGAAGTCTGCCCAGCAGAGCAAGCTGCAAGCTGCCCCAACTTCCAGCAGCCAAGGACTTCACCTTGTCGGGTTTCTGGTGTCCGAATCCGGGTAACATCCCGGAAGAAAGTCCCTGCGCCCCCCACCCTACCCCCCAGACTTGGCTAGAGCTTGATTCAGCTCTAGAAATAAGAGAAACTGAAGTGTTATAAAGTATTAACTCTGTAGGCTGGGGGGGGGAGAAAGGTGAAACGTATTAAAAAGCGGTTTGTTTCATGAAACGCTGCATATATAAATCTCTTGTTGGAAAGGCTTCCCAGAGAGTTTCCACCTTGGAACCCATCCTGGGGTGATGTTCGCACCTCTCCAGCGGGCATAGACCCTCTTGTGACACCCCAAGGGTTCCCACGCCTCCTCCTCCTCACTGGTGCCTACTCTGACCCGGCCGCGTCTTGGACTAGATCAGGCCGGCGTGGGCGACTTCCAAGTGTCCCGGAGAGACGAGTGAGCCAGTGGCTTTGCGGACTTCTGCGGGCAGGCGGCTGACAACAGGAGGGCGCGGGGTTAGAACAACTCGGCCAAAGCGATCTGAACTTTCTCCCCACAGGTCAGCGGGTGCTGAGCCGACCTGGTGGGCGAGGGGCTGTGTTTACAGACACTTGCCTTTGTTTATAGCACTGGGAGGTGGGGGGGAGGCGCGCCCTGGTTTTCTGTTGCTCTCTCAATCCTCGTCGGTTTGGCTGAGTGGCTCCCCGTCTCTCTGGCCTCCAGCTTCCTTTATTTTACCCGCTCAGGAGAAAGACTCCAGGTCCTACAGGAAAAGAAAGTAGTCCTCCCAAAGTAATGGGGTGGATAAACAGTAGTGGAAACTCTTTTTAAAAACAGAACAGAGAGAAGTTATCTTCACTATGCACTTGTGCTTGTGGGTTCCTTGAGTAAGCCATCTGGGCCTTAATGCACTTATGCTGGTTTTAACACTTTTTCTGATTTATTCTGCACCCACAGAAGGGATCCCAAAGAGCCTTGTGCACTGTCCCTATATAGCTGCTTGCTAATACACATGCTTTTTAACCTGTGCTGCAGACACTCAGCTCTTATTCTGACAGGGATCAAACTCTGCTGGCCTCGTCTCCCTCCTGCCGCAGCCACAGCCTTACCGCCTGCAGCACCAAGCCCGGGTACCCCACGTACTTTGTGGGTCCAACCTGCCAGGAATCTCAGCTATACAGAAACCCAATAGGCTCAACATCCTAGCCAACAGAAAGGCTCCAGCTACCCCTCACCTCAAGCAGCCAAACCTGGTTGGCAGATGGTGGCCCAGTTCCCTCTCCTTACCTGTGACCGCTGGCTGTGGCCCACAGCAGCTAACTGGAGGCACAGTTGGCCAAGACCAACTATCAAGATACCCTAGATTATCTCTTCCCTCAGGAAACCATCATGCCAGCATCTCAAGGCTCCCAGCCACCCAGCATTCCGTTCCCCATTGTCCAAATTCGGAGGCAGTTAAGCAACCATTTCTTCTGCATTTCTGTGCTTTTCCTTTCTACACAATTTGTTCTCTTTTAATGACTTTTCTTCTTTGTTTAAAAAAAAGTTTCCAATCTCCTGCTTTCCAGGCTGGCTAAAAGGCCTCTGTTTTAATTGCTTGGATAATGTAGTTGCTGCCATTTTGTTAAGAGCAATCACTTCTGCAGCGAAATCGCAAGCACTCTAGACAGGCCGGAGCCGACAAAAATGTAGGATTTGACGTTAAAAGCTAAATGGGAAGCTGGGGCAGCGGAAGGTAAATTGATGGTAGATCTGGCTGTCAGGGCTTGGCCCCAGACCGCCGCGCAGGCCAAAAGCCAGATAACCCTGGAGCAGCAGCGGGCGAGGGATCAGCCATTGTGGGTGTAGATGTATGCCTGCAGACCAGTGTCAGCCTGGGAAGGAATCTGCAGAGTCCAGAGTGTGGTCTGTCACACTCCTTGCCCATAGTCTCAGTTTTCCAGGACGTTCGTCCCCAGTTCCTGCACTGACAGTGGCTTTCTGGGCTTTTTCAGCTGGAGAACTCTCAGGTGACAGTAAGATCACTTGGGGCTCTGGTTCCCTTCCAAGTCCCAAGGAAGGAAGGAAGGAAGCCCCACTCTGGCAGCTGGCAGTGTGGGGAGCTCTAAAATTCGGGAGGCCCAGGTGGTGGGTCGGAACACCTAGCAGAGGCGGGCCTCTTGGCCAAAACTTCCCGCAGGTGGAAGGGACCTGATGGCTTAGTTTGCTTCAGCAATGAGATGGCTGCGATAGTGGTGCACTAAGTGGCAGGCACTAAGCCCTCTTAGAAAAAGTGTGCACATCAGTTTGGGGACAGATGGTGGCTCAATTCCCTTTCCTCACCTATGACTGCTGGCTGCTGCCCACCGCAGGGGAAGATCTCTGAGCTGGTAGTTTCCTACAGGTATTTATGTAGGAGGAGAGCGGGACTTGGATGCTTGTAGAATTCTGAGGAAGGGATATGGAGGAGGAGAATGAGCCCAATAGCAAAGAGACCAAGAGCCGAAGGAAGCCTACAAACTCCTTTCCAGACTATAGCTCTGTAGACACAACCCAGACAAGTTGCAGCGGCCTAGAATGCGCCTGTAAGGGACAGTCAACAGAATGAATGATGCTGTGAAAGGCAAGACTGCATTTGTAGAGCTGGCCTACAGAAGGCTGAAACCGTTCTTGGAGCTTTAACCAAGCCTGTTTCTAACGCTGCTGGAGCAGTTTTCTCTTCCACAACTGTCTAACATGGTCTCTGCTTCTCCCTATGTCTAAGTCTCAGGCACGCACCTTGAGTTGCAAACTGGACAGGCTCATGGGTTCCAAGGGCAAATAGTCTAAACGGAGGCTTGTGGCTGAGCCCCATAGAGAACTGAATCCGGACCCTGGGCACTGCCTTTCTACAGTATTCAGGATCTGTTGCCCGGAGGGAAAATGCTCCTATCCTGGGGGCCCAATTCTTAAGATCCAGCTCTCTGCAGGAGGAGGGGGCGCTAATGAGTCTCCCTGCCTGGCATGCCGGACTCTCTCTGAGCCCAGGGTTCTCTTGGAAAGAAAAACCCAGGAGCGCGGATAAGAACCCGGCTGGAGGTCCAGCAGCCCTCCAGCCCTCTCTCTAAAAATCTCTTCAGAGCAGTGAAGTGCTGCTGTAGGGGGTAGGGAGAGGGGGTAGGGGCACGCCTATGTGTTTTTAAACTGTTTTTAAAAAGGGAGAGGGAGAGAGGGGCCGCTCCAAGAGAGGAAACCAATCCCAAGTTTCCGGGGGCCGGACAGTTCTGAGAGCGCCGCCTAATCGCTCAGCCCGCTTGCAGTGTTACAGCAGTCCGTCCTCTCCTAATGAGCCTGCAACTGCTAAGCGGCTTCGGCCTGGCAGGCTAATGGAGGGTAAAGTACTCTGAGTATCTGACTTCCGTGCGCACAGAAGTTGGACACTTCTGTCCTGGTTCTCGCCGCTCCACCTTGCCCAAGTCAGTTCCCATCCAAGAAGGTGCACCCCACCTTTCCTCCCAAACGCTTCCCCCACCCCATACACACAGTTTTCCAACTTCTCCAGGCATTTGGGCCTCTTTGATGATCAGATGGTAGAGCCCTGATTACAAGTTTATTCCCGGCCGCTCCGTCCATCTTTATCTCCGCTATTAGAGACATCTGGGAGCGATTAGTGCCGCGCCCGCGCCCAGCCCGCTGGCCTATCTCGCTGCCGCGGGGCCAGAGTCCCGCTGACGTCAGGGCAGACGGCTCGGAGCCATCCCGGCCGAGCTGGGTGTAATCGGCGGCTGCGCGGCCAAGTCCTCCCGGGGCCAGGCCGGCAGCTGGAACGCGCCGCCCGCCGGAACGCGGGGACTTTCTAAATATGTATTTTTAGCCCAGAAGACGGTTTTGTTTTCCTTGTTTGGGGTGAGGAGGGGCCAATTGACGTTTCTAGTGCCCTCTCCCCACTTTAAATTTTCCTACTGGCTAAGTTGCGCGCATTCCTCCTGAAAAAAAAAAGAAAGAAAGAAAAAGAAAAAAACGCTCACGTCCGGCCTGATCGCCGGAGCTTCTTTGCTATCCCTGAGCCAGGCGCTGCATGGAGAGCTGGCAGAGCCAGTGGCGCTGGGGAGGGAGGTCGTGGGGGGCTGCTCTTAGGACAGCTTCTAGGTCTGCCCTTCCCACCTGGGCACCCGTCGGCCCCTTATAGCCTTGAAGCAAAAACAGTGGGAGCTTCTGCCTTGAGGAGAGGACTGGCAGAAGCTGATTACAGAACAGTGTCGTTGCACCTGCTATTTAAGCCTAATGGATCCAGTGAGCTGCACCTAACACCTCTCAAAGGTGGGCATGCTCGCCGGCAGCCCTGTATCTTTTTGTCCTGTACCTGTCGCAGTGCTCAGAGTACAGGCTAACTATGCGTGCGTAATAACTCCTGGATGCGTTGTCAGATGCCCGACCTCTGACCCTGGCACCCTGCGGGCTGGTCTCGGTTCGTGGAGTTAACGGTGCTAGGATGAACCTTGAACCCTTTGGGTAAGGGCTTCCCACTCCCCAGAGAAACTGTCGAAATTACAAATCCAGCTTCACCAGACTTTGTGATTCCACAGGTCTGGGACTGGATTCTGAAAGACTGATTTTCCAAAGCTAAAGCAGAGGATACCAGAACCCCCACCCCGTCTGAGGCCCCACCCACCCGCAGCAATTGGTCCCTCACCTTCTGTAGGCTTTCTCTGAGGGATGTGATATATTAGACCGCGCGCAGAGGGGTGACTTTATCAGAACAAGTGAGGAGCGAGGCAAGGTCTGCATTAAAGTCTCTACAGGAAGAGAATTTGCTATATCACGCATCAGCCCTCATCTTGCTGCAACTGGGCAATGCAAAGATTCAGAGCAAACCCAGCCGGCTAGAGGTGTGCCTCAGTGGTGGAGTCTTTGCCTAGCAGGAAGTTTACCGCCACAGGGACCAAAAAGGGCAAGCTAGGGATGTTCAGTCAGAGGGGAAAAAGACAGCCTTGTGATCTCAGTAGAATGACGAATTTTATTTTGAGACCCAAGAGGATTACTCTTGGGACCCAGTAGTGAAACTAGGAACCCAATAGTGAAAAATTCCCCCAAAGTTCTCTCCATTGTTTCAAATCTTCAAGGCAATGCTATACACCAAACACCAAAGTATTTTCATGTAATCTGAGACAAAAGGGGACATTTCCCCCTAAGTCAGGGAAAATGCTACATCAACAGCTTGGCTTTTGCCTCCCATCCGTCTATAAACTCAGACAAAGAGGAAAAGAAACATTGAGCTCTAAGGTCTGGGGCTAGAGATAGAGAATAAGGTTCTTAGACAATATTCTTAATGACTAAAGAACTGTGTCCATCCATGCTTCTAGAGAAAGGACAGACAGTGGCTAAAAAAATATAGTCTTCTACGGTGCTGGTGAGTGAATTCTCCATGACCTGTCTTAAGGGAGTCTTCAAAGATGAATAGCCAGTTTTCTGAATTATTCAAACCAACAGAAAAACAAGAAAGTCCACCTCACTTATGCTATCATACTTTCAGACACAGAGTATAAGTGACCTTTTACATAAATTAGATGGTGTTAAACCTACATGGCTCACAGGCCAGGAAAACGTTTATATTCTCAGGCACACAAGGCAACTAAATCATTTTTTTGTAAAGAATCAGAAGGTACTCTGGAGTTTTCTCAAATAGTATTTAAAATATATGTTTTAGATGCAAAACCAACAGTAGAAATCAACCAATATCATCAACCCATGATCAACCACGAATTCAACCCATAAACTCTATGACCAAATGGGTGCTTCTAAATACCATTTTAGGGATATAGTTCAATGACATAATCACCTACTTGGCAAATGCAAGGTCCTGAGTTCAATTCCTGGTACCAAAAAAACCAGAGTAGGGAGAATACTGTTCTTTTGTTTTAGCACCAAGTCATCTTTCAAGCCATTGGTAACCAAGAACTGACATGCCAGGAAGACCTGTAGATTCTTCTTTAGAATCAAGTCATTTGTTCCTCTGCTGTCCTGCCAGCTAAAATGATTTAAACCAAACAGTGCACTTAGGAGCAAGGAGTTTTCAACTTTTATTATGTACATTGCCTATAGAAGAAGCCAAAAAAGATACTTTAAATTAAGATGCAATAAATCCATACTTTATAAAAAGGTAGAAGCCAATGGGCACTGACCAGTGCGTCACCGCCTTCCATTTAAAGTCAGTTGTTATTCTCATTGTCTGGAGCTGACATTTTTTTGTCCTCAGGACAAAGCAGAAATGGGGGGGGGGAGTGTAGGGGAGGTAGATTTTGTTTTTCAAAGAAGAAAACCTGAAAACTCAACCTCTGTTTTTAACTTAGGGTTTGAGAAAGAAGGAAATCTGTGTGGTTTTAATGGGGGAAAGTGACTGACCATCGCCTTCTCTAGCAAATCTGGTTTTCATATTCTCGCTCAGTAATCACCCAAAGCCATAACTGTCTCTGAAATTATTCATTAAAGTCATTTTTGGGGATCCTCACAGGATGACTCTTTTACGTTTATGATCTTTTGAGAGAAGTGACATCAGCCTGTCTCTCTTCCGTTTTTAATTAATGTGCTGGGGAGACGAGGGGCCGTGGCTGTGTGCTGTGCGCAGGGAGTGGGCGGGCGGGGTGGACTCCACCGGCCCTCTGCTCCTGGCGGTCAGCTCTGCTCCAGCACAGACGTCCTTTGATTAAGGAGGGTATTTCAGGGAGTGCAGGCTGTGCAGAAGATCACGGCTGTGCCCTATGGTGCTGTCAGCAGTGACAGTTCCCAGATGGGGCCGCTACTGTATGGCAGATTGAGTTTCTCAGCAGAAAGCTCACCCTTCCTCCTAAACGTCTTCAAAAACCTTCTCCAGATCCTCCAGGTCGCTTCTCTTGAAACTGAAACAGTCCGACCTCAGTGTTGCTTTTGAGTGCGTTTGTTAGGGGTGTTTTGTTCTGTTCTGTTCTGTTCTGTTCTGTTCTGTTCTGTTCTGTTTGTTTTGTTTTGCTTTGCTTTGCTTTGTTTTTCAGCCTTCTTTTTCGTGGCACTTTCTCCTCCTCTGAGCATCTTCGACTGCAGGGCTATCCCGGCTCCTAAGCCTTAGATGTGGCGGGCCTGGGGCGATCCAGTGAGCCAGCTCACAGCACCGAGCCGCCGAAGACCCAGAGCCAAGTGGCCCGAAGGCGATCCGGTGGGTAGGAGCGCTGCATCCGGGACGCGGGGGCAGCTCTAGAGCACTGGGGAATCGGGCTGGGCGGCACCGGCCAAACCCTGCAATTCGGACCGGAGAAACTGAGGGGCTGGAAGGCCGAGGGGGAGAGGGAAGGAGGTACAAAGGCAGAAGCCGAGGTTACAAGGGCTGGGTTCCAGGCAGCCTGCGGCACCTTCGGACAGGAACAACGCCTAGCCCAAGACAAGCACTGCCGAAGGAGGTGGTGGGCAAGTGGGTCTGCAGAGCCCGCGGGGGCCGGGGATGTGAAGACTTGTTTCGAAAATCCGAGGCCTCGCCAATGTGATGGGGCGGGGGGTGCTTCCAGAGCCATGTTTGCGCGTAAAAGATGGGCCCACTTCAGGTGTGGCAATCTGGATCCAGCGTTTTACATTCCTGGATCCCCTTAGTGTTTGGAAGCTCTGATGCAGAAAAACATTTGGGTTTATTTTAAATCTTTATTGAAAAAGTAACTTCATAAAGAAATGGCCTGGCCCCTGCCTCTCTAGAGGCAAGGGAGATTCTTCCAATTACCCTGGCCCCTCTACAGTGCCAAGACCCGCAGCCAGGTCCGCCAGGAATCTGGAGAAAGCATGAAAGGGAGAGAGGGGATGAAAGGCCAGAAGGCAGCTCGAAGCACCTGGATTCCGAAAAGATTTCTAGGCTCCACCCAACCCAGCCCCCAAAGCCCACTAATGTGGTTCGTGGTGTGTTCCTGAGGGCGAAACGCAAGAAACCAGGTGAGGAGTCTGGAGAGAGAGAGAGCTTGGATTTGTTTTAATTGAAAACTAAGCATTTTTCCCTATAAAGTACCCTTGCAGCCTCACACCCTGCTCTCACACCCTCTCGGGATGACCTGGGAGAGCCTCCATAAGGCTAAGAAAGAATCCCCAGGAAAGAGATGAGACAGAAACATTGCAGAGGCCAGGGCCGAGGTCCGGAAGGACCTCCACACCTCCGCTGGCGGCCCTGCCGAAAAGAGACGACCTCTCCCCACCCGAAAGCCAGGCTGGCCTGCAGGCTCGCACTCTTCCTTTGAACCCCGGCCCGGCGCCCCGTCTATCTAGAGCCCCGTGCTCCAGCCGCCGGATGTGGCTTTCTCTTTGCGCCCTGATCCTGGTCTCTTGTTGCCACTTACTCTTGGATGAGAACTGTATTCCAATCTGGGAAAATCAGACGCCATACTTCTTACGATTTTCATTGTTTTCTTTCTTCAGACTTCTACAGACTTAATTCTCAATCTCTCTCTCTCTCTCTCTCTCTCTCTCTCTCTCTCTCTCTCTCTCTCTCTCAACGGGGTGGGACCACTAGACCCTATTTCTTGTTAACAGCAATTCGTTCGTGCTTCTCGAGAGTACTCTTCTCCAGTTTGTGCAATGAGCGCTATGGATGTATGCAGTTCTTTGAAGCCCGAGGACAGGGTCTGATGTGGGGCGAACCTATTAACCCCCATTATGAACCCTATCCCCCAACCCCCAAATTTAGCAGTTATTTTCCCCACAATCCCTCCCCCAGTTACAGGGTGGAACCGCAAAACTACATAAAAACAACACACACTCAATTTCAAAACTCCCGCTCGCTTCCTATAAAGGCAGCTTTTATTTTCACTGCTCATGCTGGATGAAAGTAGTTTATTTTGATTTTTTCCCCCTGTACCCACATGCCTTGTAAAACCTTCGGGCGCACGGGCCTGGCCCCCCTCTGATGACCGCAGGGCCTTGCTTTCAGACTGCAGTCCCTGCCACTTAGTTTTAAGTCCTCGCCTGGAGCCGAGGTGTAATTGTGACCCCCCCCCACCCCGGGCCGAGTCTCGATCCTGGGGGGGGGGGCAGCATTGGGGCCGGGACCTCCCAAGTGGCGGCCTGGGCGCCCGGAGCCGCCGGGTCTTCTCCTTCCCAGCCTCCACCCCTTCCCCTCCCCTGCGGACGTCGCTCGCTCGCTTTCTCCTCGGGTCTCAGGTTTGCAGAGCCGGGGAGCTCGGCGTCTCTCCTTCCCCCCTTTTCTGTTTGTTTTCTTTCTCTTGCCCTTTTCCTCTCTAGCATCTTATTACGGCTCTCCCCATCGCCTCCAAAGATAAATGCCACGTCCAGAGTAGCAGAATGGGGCTCGATCGGAATCTGGGGAGAAGAGCCGGGAGCCTCCGCCCCCCTCCGCGCCGGGGCGCAGTCGGAACTCCGCGCGCTTCTGCGTAACGTCAGCGCGCGGGGTAATTTACCTTCCCGAGTCTGTCAATATGACTAATTTCCACAGGGGTCAAAAGCCACTCTCTGGCAGTCCATCTTGAAGCGCTCTCTTACGCAGTAGACGGGGTTGGTTGTTTTGTTTCCATTCCTAGAAATAAATACTCTTGGGGCTGGCCCTGCCCGAGCAGTCTGAGCAAGCTGGCGAGTATACACTGGGTCCCTTAAAGACAGTTTGCCTTGAACTACGAACTGTGATTGGGTTTAAACGGCAGCGACCTGTTCGCCGTTTAATACACATTGCCTAACCCGTCCTAGATACCAGTGCTTTCTCTAGAAACTGAAAATCAAAAAGAAAGAAGAGAACATGATGGCTCCAGTTCTTCCCTGTCACCTCAGACCCCTGTGGAAACATTTTGCCTATGTTTCAGAGTGTGACTCAAACGGGTTAGATGCGTACGGCTTGTTAATCTGGCCTAGGCGGACAATATATCACCCGGGTGGTGCTTTACAGTAATTTCAAACTTGCCACCTACTTCTAAGTGTGAATCAGAGCTGTGGAATTAGATATTCTTCAGGACTTAACAGGGACGGCCCACTGATGCAGGTTACATAACCCGGACTCCCTCGGAGAAGCTGCTTCAGGAGGCCAGTGTGGCTAGGGAGACAGGATGGTTCTCTGTCCACAGTCTTCAGTCTGGAACAGAGTGGGAGATGAAGAGCATTCACTCATGAGAGCAGCGGGATGGGTTTTGGGTGTTAATGGAGGTAAGCTCCAGTCCAGGAGATGCAGTGAGAACTGTCTTTGCATAACCCTTTTCCTGCCCATCTAGGCTCAGGCACTGAGGCCTCAACTAGTAAACTCCAACGAGTTAAATTTTTGACATTCTTATGGCCTTTAGCATCTAGATTTGGTGCAGTTGGGAGCTTCAGCAGAACCCATGGGAAATCTAAAAACCAAGAACTCTCGAGGCAGCCGCCCTAGGAAGCCTCATCTGTGACCTGGGTGCATGGCCCCTGGGCTGTTTGGGAAGAGTAGGTGTCACACACCACTCCCAGGATCCCACCTCCCTCCACAACCCCAAGATCCTACCACAATACAAGCACACACACACACACACACACAGGCATGCACGCACCTCTTTCCCTCTCTGTTGTGCTGGTGTATTTACGACCTAATGAAAGTACATGCTTCGGGGAAAGGGTTGTCTATAAAATGTGAAATATGAAGAACCCATCGGGATGTTCCCTCTCCAGGCCAGGACTGATATTGAAGGGCTGTTTGTTTGTTTGTTTTGTTTTGTAGCACAAGCACCTTGACTCTTGCTTCCATAATCATGCTGTTATTCACTGAGTGATGAGAATTTGTTCTAAGTGCTCTCCACTTATTCCCTGTGGAAGGAGCAAAGTCTCCAGCCTGAAGACATATTTTTATTTGGAGGAAGGCATTCTTTAGAGGGAAAGGAAAAGAATTTTACTGTCTATCTTTTGTCATCTTTGAAAAAACCTGGCACCATATGTTCTGACTTCTGCAAACAGCTGGAGAAGCCAAAGGCTCTTTCAACTCCCTTTCATTTCCTTCCTGCCCCACCGTTTCCCTCACTTGCCACCTTTTTGGATTTCACAGACCTGGTTTCATTCTTTCTGTTGGTCACTATCTGGAAACCTTTCTTGCTTTCAATACTATGAAGTGAGTAGCTGGGGGAAAATATGTAGATGACCACCTGCTTTTATGAGAAAAGACACTGATTTTGCTTAGAGCTGAATTTCTTTATTAACGTAAGTGGATAAAGCAGAGATTATTTCCAATGCGATTTTTTTTATATACCATGCCTTTAAATACATAGTTTTAGAAGTCCCTTTCACTTTGCAATTTGACCTTTGCCATATGAGTAATTTAAGTTGTTTACTGGCAGGGACCATGCAGTAGGGAAAACTGCAGGAGACATAAACATCAGTGTGAACCACAGAACTATATCCTTTGACTGGGAGGGTTTGTTTATTTGCATATTTCTTGAAGAGCATAGCAGCTCCAAGTTAACATATTTTTGGCACACAGAGGCTATTTAATTACCAAAAGGTAGAGTGGATTAATTGTTTAACTCCATACTTAGTTGATCCCTCCTGATTCCAAGTTTACATCACTACCCTTCATAGTGATGTTTGTATTCCCGTCTTTAAAATTTAGGTTTAAACATGCTTCCTGAGTAGAATTTACCTAACAGGAACTTTTACTCCAGTTAGAGCACTGAGAAAGCTGCAGTGTCAGCCTGCCCTGAAAAGTGTAAGGGCATATACATGGAAGGGAAGTACTCTGAGATGCAGCCATTTCTAGGTAAAAGTCCTGTTCGCTTTGTGAGAGAAATCTTACAACTGTATTCTAGCTCAGTCTTTCCATAGGGACAGAAGATCCAGCTGCTCTTGCACATCTGTCTTCTCTGAAGGAGCAAGTGGCATTCAGCTGGCAAGTTTTCGCACCTAGGAAGATGACAGAAAAGAGGGATGGTGGTGTGCATTTTCCGCACATAAAGTTTTATACCCCTCCTTACAAATCATTTTCTAGTAAGATTTCCAATTTGTGATGTATTGAGCAAAATAGAAACTGTATTACATGTTTTCCAGTACCATATTCTCAGTAGATAACATCTTTCTCACACATAATATTTTTATTTGTAGTAAGCATCTACCATCTCATACATTTCCAGATCAGATTATTTCCTAATGAGCAGGCAAAAATATACAAACTGTACATTTGAGATTATCTCCCTCTCCGGTTTCTTCACCGTTGCTCATCTCTTGTTCATCTTCACAGAGCTTCCTAATGCATGGAAAAGCAAACAGGAATGCCATCTGTGTGATTCTAGAATGATAACAGTTACTCTGATTGTATCTGCTTTGGTGATTGGGGGTGGGATAGGGGAAATCTCTGGAAACTTTGAAGAAACTCACACAAAACACAATCTGGCCATGGTGTCAGGTGCCTTCTGATCATGATTTAAAATATCTGGGAAAGAGAACACAAGAGCACATGCAGAACAAATGATCCCTAAAGCTCCAAATTGGATTGTCTTTTCTCTGTGGCCGACACCAAAAAATAAAGGGAAAGGAAAAAAGAAGAACAATCAAAATCCAAGGTCATCTAATTCCCAGAATTGTGGGAATGTGGCTCCTCATTTTTGCTATACCCCCAACTAAAATTGCTTTTGTTTTTGTTTATTGTTATTGTTATTGATTGACTGTTATTGTTATTGATTGGGCTGACTTCAACAATTCTAGGCATACTCTTTACCTCTAAGCTACCTCCCCAACCCTTCAACTCAGATTGGAAAGAACTAAACTGTTCTGTATTAAGTAAATCATGAGTAAATTTTCTGTATCACTATGAGACTTTTTCTATATTCTGGTCTGTAGTTAATTTGTATGGGTCATAAATGGAAGGAAGAAGCATTTATTATAAAATAACTGAGATAAGTTCTGCACCTTCATTAGTATGTGTAAGTTTGATAAACCTCAAGCATTTTGTCCTTCACAGTTCAACAAGAGATGAAGACAAAGCTCCTGGGTAAGGAGCAGGTAACACCTTTTATATCACTGTAGCTATGGGAGAGGCTTAGGGGTCTCACTCTAGAGCCTAATCTAAACAGTGGCTTATCCAGATACCCTCTAAGTAGAAATCACAAAAGGATGGAAAAGAGGATGCATTTTGTAGGAAACATGCTTTACGTGGGGGTTCCTTGCAGGGGACAGATGAGGACATGTCAGTGCTGGGGATGTCCCATGAGTCCTGGTACTTGGCCAGAATTGTGGTTAAGTTGGCCCAAGCCACCATTCTTTCCATGTGCTTGTAAGTGTTATTGGAAGCAGTTTCAGCTTCTGAATAGATGATAGCCACTTATTTCCCCTCCACATTGGTGAGAGTGTGTGTGGCAGGGTGTGTGTGTGTGTGTGTGTGTGTGTGTGTGTGTGTGTGTGTGCTTGCTTGCTTGCATGCACACTGCAGAAGAGGGTTGATAAGTATCCATTCCTTCCATTAATACCAAAAATCCCTTCTTTCACTTCGGGCTTTTCCCTGTCTCTGTTCCATGAGAATACCAGAAGTAGCAATAACAATAAAAACTCAAGGTTTATTCTTGTTTCCTACTTTGAGTAGATTTTTGCCTGTTCCTGTTTACTGCCAAGGCCTAGTCTTAGTTACTTAGGTTCTTAGTTACTGCGGTTAAGCTACCCTCACAACAGAGTTAGCTCTGAAATCACCTACTGTGTCCAACTGATGCCTTGGTGAGAATCAGGGTCATTTGGTGGGTGAAAGGGATTCCAAGCCTTCTGCCCCCTGTACCCCTGAAGCTGTTCATCAGACTAGAAGCCAAAGGCCCAAGTCACTCTAATTAACATGTGCATATGTTGGCCAGCCTCTTGGCCAGTTTTATGGGGTTTCACTGGCAGGGTCACAAGGTCTGATGCTAGGTCTCTCATGAGGATTAAGGGTCTTAATGAATCATGTGACTGTAAGTAGACTTGGATGGTGGCTGTGTTCAGGACACCTAACCCCCACCTTGTGCTTTCCACCCTGGGGGGTCTCTTTTCATTCCCTGAAGGGAATACTGATCTTGTAGGAATCAACAAAGGAGGGCACCCTCAGAGACTTAAATTGTCCTCCCCATCTGTATCTTAGCACAGATGTACATATGGATGTATACCTTGCCCTGTTGCATCTAACCGTGTCTCAACAAATAAGAAGACTGAAGTCCCAAGGATGTACATACTACCTGGTCATAATGGGCTATTAAGTGAAATCAGGTGTGGTAGCCTCTTTTCCGCTCCTGAGATAGTTATTTCTAAAGATCCCTTGTCTGGGAAAACTAAAGGCTTACATGCAGAGGAAGTTTCAGCAGGAAAATATTGGGGGGGGGCAGTTTAGAGAGCCAGGCAGGAAAAGTGAGAGCCAGAGAAATGACCATCTGGAGGTCAGTTCCTGAAAGTCTTCATTCTAAGACAACTGTTAGAAGCTGCAATATTCATACCACAGATTCAGTGTCTTGGTCATTATTTTTCTAAGCAAGCCCAGAAGAACAGATTCTTATCCCTAGAGGAAAGGGAGTAGTGTTTCCAAGAGGGAAGCAGTTCTCATCAGAAGCACTGGTGGATCTGGTGACAAGACAACACGTGCCTCACTTACAGCCTGGAGACTGTCTAGGGGTGGAGGTGGGATGCCAGCCCACTGGGGCTGCAGGATGTAAGATGAACCCACTGGGTATGGGGTGCCCTACCCAGCTGGGAGACAAATCTGGATTCATAAGGAATCCCAGAGGCAGGTTGGTAGATAAACTTGATGCAGGAAGATGAAGTGGCAGAGGAGAAAACTGGGGAAGAACAGTTTGCTTAGCTATGAAATGAAGCTTCTGGATTTCTGGAGGTCACCTCATCCTTTTGCAGGGCAGCAGGGTAGGACAACTGCCTGGGCTGCCTGGATGTGCCTGGGTGCACCTCTTTGTGTATGGCAGGGACACCAAAGTGACTCTGGGTTTTGCATAAATTCACACTTTAAATGTATATGTGGGGGCAGGGTTCTGTGGGGTCAGAGGCTGCAGATGCCCTGGCCAGTTACAGAGTGGCCTCAGGAGTTATCAACTATCTTTCAAAACAGGACAAAAATATACAAATCAGCCAAGGAAACCAAACAATAGCCCCTATTAAGCCAGCCTTTCATTGTTAGGGAGCAGTATTCTGTTCTCAGTGCTCAAGTTCAAAATCCGAATAAATGGAGCCAGATTCTGGATTGCGCCCCGGGGACAAAGTTTTAATGTAAATGTAAAATATGTTTGTAATAATCACTTGTGGACCCTGAAGCGCCACTAGAGTCTCCGTTTAATTATAGGGCGTGAGAGGAGCATTACCAGCTAATTAAATTCAATCCTATTTGTAATTCTCCCTCTGCTGCTGCCGACTTTCAAATGCGAAATTGCTTTTCAAATGTGTCTGCATATGAATTTTTAAAACACAAGTGAACTAAAATGAGAGACGAGGGGAAAGAGACTGGGCAAGAAAGAAGTTAGAAAAAGAGAGCCCACGCTGGGTACCATCAAAGGGACGTTTAGATGCATCGCCTTGACCTCCCTGCCCTTCCAGCCCGCACTCGTTGTTTGGCCACGAAAGAAGCCATAGCCTCTCCTTTCACAGGTTTCCACTTGCTCTTTTCTGTTAGAGGACTCTGACCTCCCAGGCATCTCCCCAAGAAGTGCCTGGGCAGGAGAGGTCCAGGGAGAAGGCTGGATGCGGTCAGCCGCTCAGTGCGAGCTGTAGCGGGTTCCAGCCGACGGAAGGGAGGGCACAGGGAGGAAGTGAGCTCACCCGGGAAGGAAAGCAGGGAAGGAGGTTCGGCCTGGCCGCGGCGCCCCAGCGCAGAGCTCCAGGCACCGAGGCCGGAGGAGAAGCTGCGCCCCAGGTCCCGCCGCGCTCGCCCTCCGAGGAGGAGGCCGCCCGCGTCCTTCGAGGTCCCTGAGAAGGGGAGCTCCACGCGCGACTTAGGGTCAGGCCTCTGGCACAGAGACTGGAACCTCAGGGCGGCGTTGCCTTTATTCTGGTGGCCTTCGTGTCACCAGGCTTCCTTCCGCGTACGCGTTTGTTTCCGCGTCTCCCACGCGTGGTCACACACACAAACACACTCTTTTTCTCCAAGACACCTGAAAAAAAAAAAAGCAGATCCTGGAGCTTTAATATGTGGCTAGAAATTTATTTGCATGAGGAAACGAGTGCCCCAAGCCACCCGTTTTTCACACTACTGCAGAGGGAGGGCTTTGTGTTGCGCGATCTGCGTCCCAACCTCGTGCCGTCTACACAACCGCGACATTGCCTGGGCGCTCCGATGCAGTCAGGCTTACAAAACTGAGGCAGGGCCTGCTGTTTCACCTCGGCACCTAGCCCCGTAAGCAGAGAGTTTGCGAGGGACAGACACGCATTTCCAAACTGACTGCGCCGATCGAACCTCGTGGCTGTGGCCTGGGGAGGATTCTCGAGATCGGTTCTCCGCCTGCAGCGCCCCTGGAGGCCCGGACTGCGGGAGTCACTGGACGGCAGTGAGCGCTGGCGTCTGCAAAAAGACCTCGATGTGTGCGGGGCTGGAATGGATGAAGAGGTGTAATTCCACCCTGCACAGGAGAGACTGGGCCCCAGGACTTCTCCTTTACCTTGCGGGGCGTGTGTGTGTGTGTGTGTGTGTGTGTGTGTGTGTGTGTGTGTGTGATTGTTGGGATAGGCGTGGGAGTCTCATCCGAAAAGAAGCGATTTAGCTACCTAGCGCAAAGGCCGCGGTGGGGTAGGCTGTGTGGCTCCCCCTGTCGCCTACAACTAGGGATTGCTGAGGCCCCAGTGAGAAAATCCGAGCCCTTCTAAGAGTATGCTGAAAGTGGGGGGATTCTTGTCCGATCGCCAGGAGGGGGTCTTGTCTGCTGCAGGGCGCTATGTGGGCATGTTTGCTGAATTTCTACTCTCTAGATCTGAAGACGATTGGGGAGGAATTTCTATCCATCTAAGATCTTGCCATTCCACCCCCACCTTCAGAAACACCTACAAATTTTCAGTCATCCGTTCCACTGGGCTAAATCTTGTTTTAACCCTTTCCACACACCCCCACATAACTCTTGACTGTACATTTAAGCGGGAGGAGGGGGAAGTGCTAGAAAGTTGCCAACTTTAGCAGCCAGGAAGGGGAAGCCAGCAGAGGTTTTTCCCATAGGCTGCCAGCTGGCTCCTTCCTCATTTCTCTGCGTGGTGTCCTGTACATCTCCCTTCCCTCACCCATCCCCACTTTTCCTCTGACGTTTCGGCCAGTAGCAGGGACTGCAGCAGCCTCACACTGGGCAGCAGGGATTCTAGGCCTTCCAGGCCAGCCAGAGGAGGGGCCTCGCTGTTGCCTGCTTTGGAAACTATCCATTTTCCCACAGTATTTCACATTCATATTACTTTTCACACCCTGTTAGGCAGTAATGGCACTGAACCTGCTAAATACTTCCATGCACCAAGCCAGCCCTCCTGTGACTGCTCCAGATTGTCTGACTTCTGGTGATAGGAAAGAGGGTCATTCTCTCACCACAAGACAGTTGGCTTCCTTCTTCTTCTTTTCTCTCCTCCTTAGTTAGTCTGGCCCCCAGGGCCTCTTCTGTGGTGGTGCTGCTGGTGGCTGCTGGGTGAGGGTTTTCAAATCTGGAGGAAATCTTAGCCCTTCTTTTTCAAGGGTGGTGAGGCAGTAGACAGAACTTGAGGACAGTTCTGGTTTTTGGTAGTAGGAAAGGATTAGACTGGCGATTTTTAAAAGAATAGAGCCTGGCTAGGAACTTAGCTCAGTGGTACAACAAATGGTAACAGATGTTCTGGGTTTGAGCCCTAATGCCGCAAAATAATGAAATAATAAATAAATAAATAAATAAATAAATAAATAAATAAATAAAAGAAGGGCCATACTTAAGGCCTTGAGCAAGGAATCAGGCCTGGGCTTCTTAATTAGCCCACCTCACAGCACCCTTGCTTTCTCTTCATGGACCCCTTTGGGCACTAAAAGACTAGGAGGCTTTAGGAAGCAATGCTGTCTGCCGGGTCCTGCAGCCCTGCTAAGCCACAAGCCTCACTTTCCAGGGCTTTATGGCTGCTTGGTAAACCGAAGGGAGTGAAGGGATTGGGTAGTTAGAACCCTGCTTTGAGGCAGCACCAAAGAGAAAGCAGCCCATGGGCCCTGGGAAAATCCACCATTCCCAGAACCCAGAGTTCTCTGGTTTTTGGCTGTCTGATGCACTGCACTGGAGACCTATGGCATTGGTGCTCCCAGAAAAGCCCAATTACAGTGGCCTGGCCTCTAAATGGAGTACTAGACAACTCTGTCCTAGCCCTCATCTTGACATGAGCTGGAAAGAGCTGTCCACCACTTTAACAGGGTTGAGGCCAGAGGCCCTAGTGCTTCTGCACAAGAATTTAGGACAGTCCTCTGCAGCTCCTCCACAGTGCTGCCTTCATCCTCCATCAAGAAGATAATAAAGTCCATTCACCCCCTACCTCCAGGACATGAGGGAAAAGATGTAACTTTCACTGAGTGCCAATTAAGCGCTAAGTATTTTGCATATTGTTTAATCATCACAAACTGAAGGAAAGGTATTTTCCTACTCCATGTACTTGAAAAGACATTGTGTGCAAACAGACAGTTTGGCCAGAGCTATAGATCTGTGCATCTGAAATAAACTCCAGGCTTCTTAGGACTCCATGGCACCTAGAAAGAGCCTGCAACCTGGTTCAGGCCTCCTGGTAACCAGCAAGAGGAAGTTGCACTGCCTCCCATGAGCCACTGCTCTATACCTCTAGAGGGTGCTTTAAATGATAGGGAATTCTTTTCCAAGAACTTGAACCTATTTTAAGCTGTAATGTCCATACACCTATTTCTCCAAATTACTCATGAGCAATTCTTACTCAACCAGAAAAACTCACAGATGACTACAAGTATCCCTCAGAGGTCATTTTTCTTGTCTTACCTCAAAAGACAATTGAAGGTGAAACCTTCAATTCAAATTCACTGGACTTGAGTTTCTGCCTAAACCATTTAAACTGAGTTTAAAATTCCCCCTTCAACTGAGACAGGAAAACTCAGGCATAGAAGACTGAGACCAGGAAGGAACTGCAAGTGCTACCCCATCCATTTTTCCACTTTTCAGGGCCAGGAGTTTGTCCAGGGAGTAAGTAGAAGGCATCACCTACCCCTAAGCTAGGAGAGGGCTGCATAGAGATTGCTGGAAAACTGCTTGTCAGCCTTTGGAAGCAAAGCCCCAGGAACCCACCTCCCAAGCATTCTTATCCACATACCTCCCTGCAATTCCTTATCCAGTAGTAGCCTCATGGACTCTTTCTTACCCGTGGAAATGCTGTCTGGGGACTGCTTACATTCTGCAGAAAATGCCTGGAGTTTTTGATCTGAGAAATCAGCAGAAGGTAAGAGAGGTAAGATAACAGACAAAGCCAGGAAGCAAGGAAGGGGAGTGTGCGGGGAGGGCCTGTGTGCTAAGAGGGTTAGTGGGAGAGATCACCCCATTTCCTTTCCTACAAAGACAGTCTCAGCAGAGATCTCCTTTGTCTAGCTACTTTGCCCTTTCTCTTCAGTTTTCCATGATAGCGCTGAGTAATACTGAGCAGGGAGGAGGGACAAGGAAGACAGCAAGGAGGAAGGGAGGGAGCGGGGCCTCCCCTTACATTCTTCTCTGTGAGGAAGTCAACTATCAGGATGTCAGGGGAATGACTCCAGATGGGCACCAAGGATGAACTGTTTTGAAGAATCCCTGAAGTCACACTCATCCATGTTGGACCATCTCTTTCCCTTTCTGCACAGAGATTCTAGTGGTATCAGGTGAATTTCCTGAATCTTTGGCTCCTCTAAACCTTCTGGGCCCTAATTAGTTGTAGAGTACCATTCTAAATCTAGATATGAGTAAATGAGCAGCCATTAATGGGAATTTTTAACCCCACAAACAGCTATTAATTCATTTTATAGTCCCTCAGGTGGGAGAAGGAGGTAATTACTTTCCTTGGTTTCAGTTACTGATTATCTAACTCAGTGATAACAAGGGTGGCTGCTAGACAGGTGAAAACCAAGGTCACCCTGCTGTAATTTCTGCTGCTACCTGTGGCTGGTGGCAGTGCACTGGAGTTTAGAGACAAAGAGAGGAAGAAGGTGACCACTCAAGGCCCCAGGGCTAGAAGTATGATGCCAGTTAGAATTGAACTTAGGCTTTCTTCCTCTGAGGAGGATGGCAATGACCCAATAGTGACATTTCCTCTTCTCATGGGATTCCAGGGTCTTTGAAAACTCAAAACTCAAGAAATTCAAGCAGAAAATTGAAAGAACAATAAAGTGAAGAAAAGGAATTGTGTGCAAAATGCGAAGGATGTTTGGAATTTCTCCTGAGTTTCTAACGAGGGTAGCTGCCTGTCTCTGCTTGACTGGGTTTCTCCATATGGTTCCTAGAGCCCAGTTTCCTAGTTCAGAATCTCTGGAATTCTTTGCCTTTGCCTGTAAACCACACATTTGCAAACAAGCAGCCTAGTCTGGCAGGGTGGGGGTGGGGTGGAGAGGCTGACCCACTGACCATGGGTAAGGAAAGCTGCTGGTGTGGGCATCAGCGGGGTGCAAAAAGCCCTGGGCAGGGCTAGCAGGTCTAGGGTAGGCACTTTCAGACTTTGGCTGTGGAACAAATGTGTGGAGCCTGGCTGCCTGCTGGGAGCCTCTGGGCTCCTGGCCATCCTGGGTGGCTTGGGCCAGGGTGATCTTGTCATTATTAATGACCAGAATGATTTCTTAAGCCAAGACCAAAAGGAAAAGGATCCAAATGAGAAAAGCAATACAGCTCTGCCTGTGCTCTTTGCAAAAGCTATGGGCCACTCACTATCCCACTGACACTGTTGTTTCTTAGGTATCTACCAGTGGGCTCTGCACTTCCAGAGTTTGTGACCATGCAGGCTGGAAGGCAGTTTGTTGAAACAAATAGGCTGTGCAGTGCCTGGGGAGGGGGTTAGAAGATGGCCCCTGTGTACCTAAGACAACTATCCACCACTTCTTCCTTCAAAGCAGGTTTAACATCCTTTTTTAAAAACAGAAAGAGAAAGAAAGAAAGAAAGAAAGAAAGAAAGAAAGAAAGAAAGAAAGAAAGAAAGAAAGAAGAAAAAGGAGGAAGAAAGAAAGAAAGAGATGGAGAAAGAAAAAGAAAGAAAGGAAGAAAGAAAGAAAGAAAGAAAGAAGAAAGAAAAAGGAGGAAGAAAGGAAAAGAAAGAAAGAAAAAGACAGAGAAAGAAAAAGAAAGGAAGGAAGGAAGGAAGGAAGGAAGGAAGAAAGAAAGAAAGAAAGAAAGAAAGAAAGAAAGAAAGAAAGAAAGAAAGAAAAGAAAGAAAAGAAAGAAACCCTAAAGATGGCGCTGTCTTAAAAGCCTTCAGGAGTCTGGACAGATTCATCCTCTTGTAGAACTAGGGCTGTCCCTAAGTAGCTTATCAGACTGTCACATGCTGAATGCCATTCCAAAGTGAGGCACATCTGGGTTGGATGTCGAGCTTCTGGATTGGCTTTGTGACCTGAAATCAACATCATGGGCTCTGTTTTCTCAATTGCCAAATAATGAGTCTGAAGGTACCATAGCTGGACCTGGTGGTCTGCACAGCTCGGCATTTCCTTGAGTCTTCCTGCAAATTTGCACACCCTTTTGCTAGAAACTCAGAAAACGTGAGCAGCTGAACGTCTCTCTGTTCCGGGGCGAGGTGTGGCTTCCCAGTTGTATGCCACTCTCCACCTTGGCGACTCCTGACTCCGCAAACATCGGTTGTTCCCAGTGATTTCAAAAGCCTTTTCCCTCTGGACGCCTTCATTTGCATTTCACCCCCCTGCTGGACACGGTCTGATCGTATTCTTGCCATTGCGAATCAGCTGATTCAATTACTTTCAGGCTGCAGTCTGGGAACAGTCCCTCCGAATGGCCTGGAACCCACACGCAAGTCCTAAGATGCAGAAAGACTGTGATCCCCACTCCACCCTCCATCCTGCCAAACGCGCTTGACAGGGGTCCTGGGAGGAGGAATGACACCATCGAGCCAGCCACACAGACTGAGAGGAGACGTCCGCACTGGCCACTTGGGAGCCTGGAGATGCACCCAGAGACCGAGCAGGTAGTGACCCCTGGCTCAGCGGCTGGGTCAAGATCGGCAGGTGTTGGGGCGCGCTCTGCTACTCGGGAAGCCAAAGCGGTGTGCTCCAGCCTTCATTTTACATCTTCAGTAAGAAAAGTAAACATCTCGTATATATTTCCGTAGAGTCAGGCCCTAATTATGCACGAGCACGTTCCAGAAATAAGGCTGTTGTGGCCAGAAAGAACCTGACTCACAGAAGACTCTTGGAAATTTTTTTTTTTTTTTTTTACTTTGGACTGTTTGGTGACAGTCAGAAAGGAAAGACTATTTGGTGGCTGCAACGTGGACAGCTCAGATTCATTATTCTGAAAACAGCGTCGGTGTTACCACGCAGGTGAGAAATGCAAAGCAACTGCTCCCTGCACTTTGCACTGTCGGCCCTGCTGCGTAGTTCTAGCCCCACCCCACCCCGTTCTCCCGCACCACACTTGGCAGCATCACCATTCAACCGGGATCCAGTAAAATCTCTTAAAACTTGAAGGGTTGGCAAGAGAGGAAAGGAGCCAGGCAACAGAATAGTGGAAACATCATCCTCTTGGTCACATGAAGTTTATTGCGGATCAGGAAGTTATCTAACAGCTGCCAAAACTTCTGACTCCAGGGCTCCAAATGTTGACTGTTCCTCACACCTCAGCAGTGGGTGCGGAGCCTGCTTCGGAGTTATTCACGTTGCCCATTCTCTTTCAGCTGCGATCTACCCCCACCTGCCTGGCTGCATTTGGAGATGATTTTCCTTTTTTCATTTCGCCAGACCATGTGGCTCCCATACTTACCTGGTCTGGCTCTTTCCCCACCCACTCCCCACAAGGGGAATTCTGAGTCTCCTCCCGAGATGGGAAAGCTGGGTTCAGGAAGGGTCAGAAAAAGGAAGCCGAGCATGAAGTACAGGCGTGCAATATCATAGTCTTCTCTGGGTGCTTCATTCCAGAAAAGAAGTAATTTTAATGGGTGTCCTCCTGCCCTTCGACTAACTCGACCAACTCACTAATTCCCAGTCTTGAGTCAAGCTCACGCGCAGGACCCTGGTCGCGTAAGCCCTCACATCCCCAAAGGGCTTGGCAAAGATCTGACCACACGGTAGGCGCTGCGACCACAGGTTCTGTGGACAGAATGGGGCTGCTGTAGAGAAGCGGCCAGTGTTGGGTGCACCTGGGAGCAAAGGCGCGCCTGTGAGTAGCTGTACCTGTGCGCTCCGTTTCGGGCTCCTCTGGGAGACAGTCTCGGGAGGATCCTCTCCCACCTTCACCCCAAAGCCAAACCAGCCTCACTTGGCTTGGGAAACCCTGGCCTAGAGGGCGCCGCGCTCCAAGACGACCAGGCAAGGGATCGCTGGGACCTGTGTCCCGCAGTGCCCCTTTCCTGACCCCCAAGGGTCAGCGAGCAGTCAGCCACCCAGCGGAGTCACCCAGGCACGCGCTGAGGACCTGGCGCTCAGGCGACCCCAGTGAATTTACTCTGGGTAAGGGCCGCCGGGCCGGGCCCCAGCCCGTAGGTGCAGCCCGTCGGCGGAGGCCGCGCCCGGACCCGGGGAGCCCGCAGCGCCCTCTGAGCAGCCGCGAAAGCATGGCCGTGTGGGACCGGACCGCGCCCCCGACGGCAACGCCGCGGTGCTTTGCGCCGCCCCGGCGCCAACCTCGCCGCCCCCTGGCGGGCGCGCACCCCGGAAGTGCTCGCGGGACCGGAAGCCGCGGGCCCGGGCGCCCTGGTCTCGGGTGAGCCGGTGGCCCCGCCGCGCGCGGTCCAGAGCGGGGCCCTCCCAGGCCGTCCGCTGGCCCGAGGGGAAGGGCAGCTCCCCGCGGGGACCTGAGCCAGGGGCGCCCGGTCCGCTCCGCCCGCGGTGGGGCGGGGGCCGGGGAGGAGGCCTTTGCAGCGGGGCCTGCGCTCGGACTCCCCAAAGAGCGCAGTGTAAATGTACTAGGGATCTTCGGCTGCGACTCATAATTCCGCACGTAATAAAACGGCCGCCGCCCTCCTCGCCCGCTGCCTGCCTCTCCCCCAGCCGGGCTGGGCGCGAACCCCGGCGCGCAGGAGGCCGCAGCGCCCCGCAGCTCGCCGGGAGCCGGGCTCGCGGGCGCCGGGCGGGCCCCGAGGTCCGCCCTGGTGAGGACGCCTCGGATCCACTCTGGGCTCGTTCCCGTGACACAGGAAACATCTGGGAGTTTTCGCCGGGTGTTTGGGAAAGTACTCACTTCCGAACTCGGCGCTAAGGTGTTCGAGGATCCAGACAAAGCCGGGTCTGCAGAGGGGGATGGGACCGGGGATAGCAGTCCTGCCAGCTGCTGGGGTGCAAACCTGGGGGCGAACTGGTGGCAGGCACTTGGGTGAAGGACGAATTAAACACTTAGACCCGCGTCCGCGCGTTTTGGCCTCATTGTTTTAATGTCTGTACTACTTAGCCGCAGATTGAGAAAGAATAATGCCTTTACATTCAGAAAAACTTCAAAGACCAGGAGTTGCTCAATGTGGAGCACACATGGTAGTCTCCAAAGGCCTTGCCTGCCAAAATATGTTTCTCAGTATTTTTCTTTTCTTTTCTTTGGTTCCCCCGCCCCCCACTTTTTTCCTCCCCAAATGGGAGGGAGCCGCGGGCTCAGGTTACCTAGGGCGGTTTGCGTTCACAGGAAGCAGTTGGAGGCTCTACCGAGGAGGCCTTTCGGGAGCTGAATCTACTCCGCGAAGGCCCTGTGAGAATAAGTGGGCGACGGAGACCGGATCTCAAAAGCTCTAACTTGTCTGGGACCCAGAGCTGGCTGTGGCAGGGTTGAAACATTATCACATTCAAAGATGTTAGGTCACTTTCGTTCTTATGCAATGACATTTTCCTGCAAATGCACATTTTCCTGTTGGTAACTGCTTCCATAGTTTGCTCAAGATACGCTGGCTTGTATCCACACTCCATGTATAGGGACACTTACTACCTAGTTACCGAATGAAGACTGAACACACTAAGTGAAGCTATGGCTGTCAATCCACTTTTTAATTTCTGTGAAGGAAGATTTGGTTGCAAAACTCTTCTTTTTACTATTATTTAGACCACTGTCCCAGTGTTTGTTTGTTTTTGTACTTAGGAGCAAGAATAGTTGGCTAAAGTTCAGTTAGTTTGCTTCAAGAGTTCTCCAGAGGAATCTCAGAACGTTAGGGGTTATTGAAATCATCTAGTTTAACTTGTGGATTGTCCTTAAGATAACCTGACCCAAAAAAGGTGAAGTTACTGGCCCAGGGAGCATAGCTGGCCTGGAGCTGGGGAAGTGCTGTCTTTCCCATGCTTGGTGCAGACTGCCTCACCATGGCACATGCCATCAGTGGAGGAGCAAGCTGGCTAGCTTCCTTTTTTCTCCCTCATTGATTAAATGGACTTCTTTCATCACCTCTGAAAAATGAACTCAGGATATTATCCTTCAGCAAATTTACATGCAGAGTTAGTATTAAAGGCAGGAGTGAGTTCTTTGGACTCCCATTTAAAAGAAGATCCATGCTGTCGCCAGAACATGAAGCTCTTTCTAACACAATATTGATGGTGGGGGAAGGAAGCACGGCACACATGGAGCTGATTAAAAATGAATCTTATCAAATCTTCCAGCTTTCTGGTGACATACATGATATACACAGAGACCAGTGGGCAAATTACCCTTCCAATAGTTAGAAAATGTGCTGTAGACCTCGGTTTGCCATCAACGTGCTGTATGTTTGGTCACTCGGTTTCACATCTTTTTTTCCCTCTGTCTGTTTCTGTTTATGTGTTCCTCTATATGAATATAGATAAATAAAGTATAGGTATACAGTGGTACCTCAGTTTACAAACTTAGTTTGTTTTTTGATTTTGGGGAAGATGGCTGCAGTTGTGTTTATCACCTGATGTGGAGTTTGCAAATGGAAGAAAGTTTTTGTCGAAAGTTTTTGCTTGAGCACTGAGTTGTTTGTGAACTGAGGTATTACAATATATAGGCATATACATGTAATTATTGTTACCTGAACAATTTGATAATGTTCTCTTTTGGGTACATAAATCTAATGTGAGTTTTCATGTTTGCTCATTATATATATCAACATTCAAAACAAATTCAATGATTTCCTTACCCATGTCATATGTAAGCTGCAGAGCTAACGCCGGCACCTTGCTGATTTCTAATGTAAAACACTGAGAATTTCAAACTTAGAAAAGGCTTTTGAGGTACAACAGCCCCTTCGACTTGTGGTCCAGAGAGCTGAATTTCTGAAATCAAAGGCTGGAGAGCCTACTTAGGGCCACATTCCTATAAAAAGTTACTGCAGAGCAGATATGTATGTACTACTGCTCCTGCTACTCCAACCACCCTCAGTTCTCACATTCTCATTCAGACCAGGAATCACTGGACCAGAAGATAATTCTCTTGGGTTCAGGCACATAAATTTATTTCTTCATTTATACTTATTTGTTGGTTGAGTTTTTAAAAAAATCATTTTTTAAAAAAAATTTTAAAGCAAATAAATCCAAGCAAAATAAAACAGAATAAAGCCCATCAAAGCAAAACAGTATAAGTGATACAGGACTTCAAAACAAGATAATAGGAAATCTATGATGGCTGCCATAATGCCTTTTGCCATCTTCAGAACAGCTGCCCATACCATCAGAGATAGTAAAATCAAACAAAACAGAACAGTGTATAACCAATAAAAACAAAACAGTGAACACAATACATGACTTCAAAACAAGACAATGGCTGGTTTTGAGTCAGGACTTCTCTGTGTGGTCAGGTCTCAAAGTTGCTTTGAACCCATTATGTAGCCCAACCTGGCCTCTGGTTCCTGCCTCCACCTCCTCTCCGGAGTGCTGGGATTACAGGTATGGGTCTTCACATCTGTTCAAGGAGCACAAATTCAAAGCAAACTCAATGTCAGTACTGTTTCATGTGAGTGATGCTTCTTTTTTTTATTAGTGCATAGTAGTTATACAATATAAAGTGTTGTACTGTGATATTTTCATACACATATGTAACATTTTGATTCTGTTCAATCCTCCAATCCCCTTCTTTATTCCTCCTTTCCTGATTCCTTTGATCCTCTCTAACAGTCTGCCTTCCACTTTCATGTCATTGTGGGGGGTGGGGTGGTGCTTTGTTAAGCATATCTGCTCTGCTGTGTTGGACTTGAGTCCTCAAAAACCACTGAGACAGTGGATCCTCTAATGAGAGCTACAGCCCCAAGTCTCACTTGTTTTTAAAATCGAGCCTGGTGTAAAAGAGATGCACATTTCTACACAAACCTTAAAAAAAGCAAATTAAATTGAATGAATGTTCATAATAGTATTCAACTGATTCTCTTCCCTTACATAACATACTCCCAATTCACAAATATTGGGGAAGATGACAAGAATTATGTTCTATATTATAGAATATGATAGTGGAGGAGCTAACAAGAGTTATCTACCATTAAGAATAAAGTAATAGAACTAGGTGTGGTGGCACATACCAGTAATCCCAGTACCAGGAGGCTGAGGCAGGAGGATTGTTGTGAGTTCAAAATCAGCCTGGGTTACAACACAGTGAGTTCAAGGCCTACCGGAACTACAGAGTGAGACCCTATCTCAGAAAGAAAGAAGAAGGAAAGAAAGAAAGAAAGAAAGAAAGAAAGAAAGAAAGAAAGAAAGAGAGAGAGAGAGAGAGAGAGAGAGAGAGAGAGAGAGAGAGAAAGAAAGAAAGAAAGAAAGAAAGAAAGAAAGAAAGAAAGAAAGAAAGAGGAAAGAAGTAGAGCTATTCTTGCTTGCTTTCAGGAGTACCTTCTTGATGTGAGAAGATGGCTCTATTCCTGTCTACCACGTTGAAAATGAAGTCTAGGACACCTCTCCCCTCCTACCCACCTCTTCTGGCCTGGCTAGAATCCAGTGTGTTTTAGAGGAACAGTCATGATCTCTTTTTCCCGAGCCAGGTGGGCCAGGAGGCTTCTGTGCACTGCAGTCATCTTTTCCTGTGTCACCTTCAGGCTGGGGACACTGATGTCTTGGGAACTGAAAGAACCCCAGGTAGCACCAGGTCTGTGGGACCGCCCCTTAGCAGAGATTTAGTGGGAGAAGGGGCTCCCAGTCTCTCCGGGAAGCAGTCCTCAGCAATGGTAGAGCTAAGAATTCAGCCAGCAGACAGGAGGCCTTCTGCATCTAAATTTGGAGATTATTTAAACAACTGTTCTTTGCCATAGCTGAGCAACATAAGAAAATGAGCTCTTTTAAATGTAGTCCGTGGATCTTGTTTTGGACTTCTTTTAAGTGAAACCTCCTCAGGCAACAATTATAGCACTTTTTGAGGTGGTTGTGAGGATTACATGTGATAATCTGCTAAAAGTATTTTGTACCATGTGAGATACATAGTCGGCACTTAATGCACATTAGCAAGTATTATTAACTAAGGTTAACTCTGACTTCAGCTGATGTTGATGGCATATCTATTCAGACCTCTTCTTGGAGTGCTAGACCTGAATATCTAATTCCCTACTCAAGGACATTTCCATATAGATATAATTCGATTTTTAAAACTCTGTATTTAGAATAGGATTTCTTTCTAGTTCACTGGGTACTCGTAATGCACGCTCCTGAACTGTGTGAACTGTGCCCCTTTCCATCCAGTACTTGGGCCCATCACCTGGCAATTGTCACCAGGTGATTCTAGATAGCTTCAAATGCACTGTCTTTTCTTCCTGCTTCAGCAATTGTACTGAGCTTTGCCTAGTGCTGAGGATTGAGTGCTACACTACATCTCTAGGCATTTTTATTTTCTTTATTTTTAGACATGGTTTCAAGTTACCCAGGCTGTCTCCAACTCAGGATTCTCTTACAAGTATGCAGCACCAAGCCTGGCTCGCCTGTATCATTCTGCCATTTGTCCCACCACCAGTGCACTATCCAGTCTGTTCCATCATGCGTTGTGCATCGTGCATTGTGACATTTGATCATATAATTTCTCTACTTGCAATCTCCCTTTCACTGTTCCATGGACATTAGGAAAACCCAAATGCTGGGCATATAATATTCATGATGATCCGTAGTCTCTTTCTCACCACTCTCCCTACACACACGCTGACTTTTATCTGTGCTGAACTACACTGAACATTCACAGTTCCTTTATGTCTGTTCTCATGTGTCCCTCAGGCCTCAGTTGTACCTCCCTTCTTTTCCAGTGGACTGTATCCCATTTGTCCTTCAGGATTTAGCCCAAGTGTCTCCTTTTCCTGGAAACCTTCACCCAGTCCCAGCAGAGTATAATTCTTCCTCTTCTCCACTAACTGTGAGTTCTCTGAGGGAAGTGAAATGTTCTTTCCTCTTTATGACCACCATGCCTTAGTGTCTAGCACATGGTAGGTGTCCATCGTACATTTGATGAACATGATAATAACCCAGGGTTGAAATACATGGCATTGGTTCTATTAACATTTATCATCAAAATCTGCAGAAAGTTTTCCTTTTCAAGTTTAGTTTTCTCAAGTGTAAAATGAGGATTAAAAATGCCCTCCATATGGGGCATGGTGGCAAACACCACCTGTAACCCCAGCACTCAGGAGGCTGAGCTGGGAGGATCACAGTGAGTTCAAGGCCAGTCTGAACTACAGAAAATTTTAAAAGTGCCCCCTAATGATGTGAGGAATAAATTAAAAGTGAATGCAAAAGCCTTTTGTAAACCGAGTAACAGCAACATACATGCATCATTATTATAACAAATATCAATCCATTATTCGTAAATGCGCACACAAGCACATGTACATACCTGTATGAAGTATATAGATGTTTTCTGTACATATGTTTGTGTTTATGTTTCTGTATGGTTACATGGAATGGAAAGAGTCTCCAAACAGCTTTCTCTAGATTCCTGTCTTTAAAAGGCAGCTGAAATAGACTGATGATTGTTCTGATAACTTGTGCAGATTCTAGATAAAATGATTTGTGGTCTCCAGTTTATAAGTCATTCTGTGGTCTCCAGTTAAGTCACACCCATACACACAAACAGCGCAAATTTATAAGGCACTGCATGGGTCATAATAGCTTACCCTCATTTTTCTCTATGACTATGTTACCTTGCTAAGAAAATAGTAAAGTCGAAGGCACTCTCCCTCTATTTTTTCATTTGACTTCCAGTCCTTTGGGGTAGTTACTGAAGGTGAGGGCGTCCTTGGCCCCATTTTGTATGTGAACAAACCCAGGCACAGAGGCCTCCTTTAATCTGGCTTTTTTTTTTTTTTTAAGTCTCCACAGAGGGCAGATCCGAATCCTAGGACGCCCTTTCTCCTATCTTTCCTTTAACCTCAGACCGGTATAGGGAGTTTGCACAAAACAACCTGCGCTGCTCTCCGAAACAGATCGGTGCTTCTTTCTAATGCTTTAAGTGCCACAGTTACCTCTGCACTTTGGACTTCCTTTAAATGCGACACCCGCTATTCTAACGTCAGAAGCGAGGGCAGCTCTCGGCGTGCCTGAGTCCCGAAAGGGTAGCGGCCTCACTTTCCGCAGCGCGGGGCTGCCAGCGGGAATGCGCACCGGAGCTTTCTCCCTGCGCCCCGCTAGTCCCCGGTGGGAAGGAGGGCTCCGGCCCCTCTACCACCTGTACCTCCTGCCTCTGGTTCTTCTCTAGAAAGCCAGGTGGCGCCAACTCTCAACCCCTGCTAGAGCTGAAGGACCTCCTGGCTGGCTCGGAGAGGAGCGGAGAGGAGGTTGGAAGAGCACAGCTCCGGATTGGCGCTTTCCGCGCGCCTGGAAACCTTTGCTTTCTCCTGCGCCCCTCTCAGGATACGGCAACCCCAAAGGAAAGCGGAGTGTCCTGTGTGCCACATGGAGCTTGGGGAGAGGAAATGATTAAAGCCGTGAGGTTTCCTGGCTCTTCACGGTGTTTACGGTGGGTTTTGATTTGGGATGAGAGCGAGGAGAGGTTAAGGCCGGTTCCAATCTACCCGCATCCGGAATCTGTCTGGGTTGCAGATGACAAGTGGGGCGGGTGGGCACGCGCGCTTCTGTGCGCTCGTTCCTGTGGGCGCAGCACCCTGTCTCCTTGTGTCACGCGTGGAAGGCTTTGTCTAAACGGTACATGTTTATAAAGCGACAGAAATCCTCTGAGCCGTACGGGAGGGCTGAGAGACGCTTCCATATGCCAGTTAAGGGTCTGAATCTATTCTAGAGGACACACGTTTCCGTTTTCAACCCCTCTTTCTCATAATCTTTTGAAATGTTTCTAATCTTCCAAGTATTGTAATTTTAACAGGGAGAGGGAAGAAACTCTATCATTGTACAATTATATTAGCTTGATTTAAGCCAAACTCAATGAAATGAAAATACTGAAACTTGGAAAACAACTGCTAATCTGCTCATGAAAATTTGGTCATCATATGTGCTGCTGTTGCAAATCATCACCAAATCTGAAACTAAGATGAATTCAATAGAAGTTATTTAAAAATTCATTGGAAGACTAAGAGAAGAGAGTTGCTATTATAGCTTATAATTTTAAGATTTTAATTGAAATGACAGTAACACATACTCCAACACATAGACCACTCAGCAACATAATAATGAAGACAATGTGCTACAAATGCTGCTTTTTAATAACACTGATGGTGTGTTTATTACAGTGTGCAAGTGAGAGCTGTTCTTCAAGCTTCAGCTTGCCAACCATTAATAAAGAAATCAATAATATGAAATTTGACTAGCTTTTTAAAAAATGAAATAGAATAGATAATATCAAAAGAATTAAATAAAAGCATTTCTCAACCCCCCCCCCATTATTTGTGGGTACTGGGTTACCGTATAACCAGTGACATTAGGAAGACATTTGAAAGCTGTAATTTTAGAAACTTCCCTGTTTCTCTAACAAGGTTCCCATTAGACTTATGCTCTTCTGGTTTAGGGTGTGAGGCCGAGGCTCTTGCTGCCCTGCTCTGCCTTAAGCTGCCTTGGGTCTGAACCTTGGCAGCCCTGACACTGGGCCTGACCCTCAGTGAAAACGACTGGCAGGTGGGCATGCAGTTTTCAAAGTCTTACCCCAGCTTTTCTGACCTCGAAAGTAGCTCTGGAGGGCATATCAGGTTTCCAGTGCCAGGAATAGGCCGGGTAAGGAAGAATGGCATGGAGTCCTACCAGAGCAACGATAGCTATGTTGGAAAGATTAATTAGACTAGGAACTGTGGAGCAGACACTGAAGCAGAGGTGCTTATTTAAGCTAGAAATGGAAGAGGAAGCCACGGTGCCCAGAGTCAGAAAGTTTTGTACAAGAGACTCATTATCTTAACTGGGGTAACTAGAATAGTGTTGAACCATGGAGAACAATTCAAGGACTTAAGGAGTTATATAGGGAGCAAGAGATCCTTCTGTTTCTCATCCTACCTCTCTGCCCCAGTGTCTAAGAAAAGCAGATACTATTTTTACTGGTTAAGTTTTAGGATTCTGATTAAACCGTGTTTACTTGGGGAAGGTTATTTTCCTATTTCCTGATAAATAGACCTCTTGGAGCCTATCCTTGGGAATATCAACCATCTCCCACTTATTTTTCCATTCTGGATGGTTAAGATTAATAGCTGAGTCAAGACCCAGCTTGGGAGTGGCCTTCCTTGTTTCTCTTCATGTAAAAACATATTGGCCAGAGCTTTAGGTTTCTAGTCAGGCAAGGGAAAGGAAATTCGGATGTAGATTTTAGAGATGTACCTAACTGTTGCATTTAGCTTTACTAGAGCTCTGCACTGAGATATAGTAGTTTTGCCCAACAAGTAATCAAGCGGGGATTATTTTCCATATTTTGTTGTGCCAGAAATGTATTATTCCTTATAGCATATGTTCACAAACTTTAGAAGGTGCCAGAATCACCAGGAGAGCTTGTTAAAACACGAATCACTGGGCTGCCCCCTCATGTCTGACTCACTGAGATCTGAGTGGGGCTTGAGAATCTGTGTTTCTAACAAGTGTGCAAGTGGTGCTGATACTGGTTCAGGGATCAGACCTTTGAGAATGACCGCTCCATGACCTCCCGAGAAGTATGAGAAATGGTAAGGTGAACATGTTTCTAAATTCCCTAACAGTGCCCTCCCTCCCCCAGCCAATCATTTAGATCCAGGCTGCCTGTCGGCAGGTGGTATCCTCTGAAGACTTTAGTGGAAGAGGTTTCCAGAGGGATTTAGTTACAGTAGAACTGTATCACTCTGTGTTTCTAAAAGAACATGCCAGAAATAGAAATATTAACATGTTATAAACATGTTAATTTTGGCTTATTTTTATTCTTGCATATTTTAAAGCCTAAAGGGAAACATTTAAATGACCCATCAAGGCTCTGAAATAAAAGCTGAAGCAATGGTAAAGCTGTTATTAGTAACTAGAGGTAACATTTAGCACTTTGCTGCAATAGGGCCGCTATCGCATATTAAATGGGAATTTGTGGCCTGAACATTAATGTGACTGACTTTCTGCCAAGACATCCCTGGCTCCTGGGGCCAGGCTCCTGGTGAATTGATGGCCTGTGGCTTCCATCCCTGGGCTCTGCTGTGGCTCCTGAGCCTCAGAGGAAAGCAGGGTTGTTTTGAAATCTAGTGTTCTTAATGGAGTGATTCCTGAACATGAAATGTGCAAGAAAATAACCTAAAAGTGAGATGAGAAGTTGGTCTGTTGAGAAATTGGTGACCTTTCCAGGGCTCCTTTTAAAAGAATAGACTTGTTTTCTTTGACACTTTGGGAATGATTTAATAAAGTATAACAACATCAAAGAAATTATCCAGTTTGCTTCATGTCCTGTAGTCTGGAATATCTAAACTGAATCCTTGCAAATGAGCATCTTTATTGGTGAAATTTTGTTGCAAAATTTGGCAAAGACTGTTTTGAAGTCTCAGACTTCTAGGCGCTATTGCCGAACTGGCAAGATTCAAGGCATTTTTACTGATTTAATGACATTTTTCCTTATTGTCCACATAATCACCTGCTTTATGAACCTTAGCTAGAGCTAATGTTGTAACTGGTAATTTTCTTAGAACCCAACTTCATTTATATTTTTCTCTCTTTGATTTTTCATCATTTCTAGGAATTGCTAGTTGATGGAATAAAAAGAGTACATTATAAACAATTTGAAACACCAAAAACAAAATTCCTTGGACCTTTTTCAGATACCACACATGCAAATAAATGTGGCTTTGCATTCCAATGACATTCAAGCAGGGATTACATTTTCCTCATTAACCTCTTTCTTAACCAACCAGTACTGTTTTTTTGAGCATATTTTATCTAAATCACATTTGACATTTTGAATTAATTCACATTGATTCAAATCAAATGAAGAAGAAAATGTCTTCTTTTGATCTTAACATTTGTGCAATCCCAGTTGTATTATACCATAGCAGGAACACCTACTATTTTTGAATAAAATCAGATTGATTGATTTTCTTGTTTCTAGAGCCAAAACCAAAACCAGGAACAACCACCAAAAGTGCTAAATATATTTTTTCCTGCACTCCTGAGGAAAGAAGTAGAAGGAACAATCCATAATATACACCCCAGGTAGGAACATGATCACCACTCTCATGGCAAGCCATTTGTAGACTGGATACTTATTTGTAATTAAAAAAAATTTTCAATAAATTATAACCAAGAATTCCTCTGCTAATATGTGGACTTTAATTTGAAGCGATAGGAATCTTCTTGTTTCTACAGAATGTCAACAAGTTTATTTAGAAAGGTTGTAATTTTAGTGGGTGTAGCTCAGTGGTAGAAAGCATATTTTACATACACAAGGCCCTGGGTTCAGTCATCCCCTCCCCCAGCACAATAAATAAATAAACAAGTAAAAGAAAAAAGAAAAGAAAGACTACATATTTGATAGAAGGAGAAATGTAACCTGGTTGTGTTAAAAATTTCTGTAACCACTTTTATGTGAATGTATGATTTTTGCTCTAATATAGAACAAAAGTACATGTTTTTCTAGGATTGATATTTAATAGTAGCTGATGACATATTTCTATATAGTTAGGTATGTCTATCTACGTAAAATGAACAAGGCATTAAAATATCACTGGTTCTCAGTTAAAACGGGGTTTTTAAGGACCCTGTATCACCTGTCTTCACACTTTTCTTAGCTCTGTCTTGTTTTGTCAAGCATTCTTTTTCATTCCTCCGTCTTCTCATATGTTGTTTCAAACACTGTAATCTTAGCTTAAGATAGCATGACTTGAAGAGAGGACCAATACCACTTTCCTAAGGGTACACAATATCAAAACACCCTCTAATGTTCTTTGACACAATTTTTCTACATGTGCTTTCTACTGAGTGTTTGTCAGATGAAACCATATTGCAAACCATTTGCAGAGCCAAATCATTGACAAAATGCTTGTGATTCCAAAAGAATCTGCTTGATTGAAAGCAGTCACAGTGTTTCAATGTGAGAAAGTTGCTTATCCTTTCTTTTGGTGTCTTTGGAGATTCCTATTGGGCTGTACCTCTGGACTTCTGTCCCCAGATAGCAGTTTCTCCACAGTTAACTCAGAGCAGATTAGAGCTAGAGTTTTAGAAAATTCTACTTCTAGCTTTTTATTCCCTGAGTAACTTTTAGAAAAATCCCATCATCTTCTTCCATATTCATCTCTAATTCATGCAAAGCTGATTTCTTTCTATGTGTTAATAATGTCCAACAACACGTACAAATTGCATAATCATTCTTGGCCATTCCCAAAGTTTGCTAGTGGCTGCCAAGATACAGCTATGCCTCCTTCTAGAACCTTTGAATGCTCATTTAAGTCATATGACTTCAGATTAAATTTACCACTTGTCTCTAAATATCCAAATTTAGGTGACACTTAGTCTGCTTGGGAGAATGATGCCAAAAGTAGCTCTATCACTAAGTAGACTGGAAGGCTATTTCTATTGAGAAAGAAAAATGGAAAATGGAATTTGCATACAATAACTTGGCTATAGCCTGCTTTGGGTTGCTCTAACAGAATATCGTAGTCTGAGTAATTTATACTGAAGAGAATTGTATTTGGCCAGTAGGAGGCTTGGAAGACCAAGAGCAAGGACTCTGGCATCTGACCAGAGTCCTCATGCTGTCTTCATTGATAGCAAGCAGAAGAGTAAGATAGGGTCCAAACTCACTTTTCAAATTAAGAGCCTGCTGTCTTGATAACTAACCCACTCCTCAGATAATGACATTAATCCATTTCTGAGGCCAGAGACAACCTGACCAAATCGATACTTGTTAGGGCCACCTAACATCACTATTGGCATGGCAATAGGTTTCCAGCACACATATATTAGGGGACACATTCAAACCATAGCAGTGATAATAATTTACTAGAATTTAAAAAAAATTTAAAGCCCAAATGTGTGGAGAAAGTTTTGTGTTATTATCTTTTGTAAGACAGAGTCTTTTTTTTCATCCATGACTTGTACTCTAAGTCATTTTGACCATTCTTTTAAGATTATGGTACACAGTGTATTAACTATTGTTATTTTCTAATTATATGTTATGAAACTTTATTTTTCATAGAAGAGTGCTTTTTTAATGTTTTTTTTTGTTTTTTTTTTTTGTTTGTTTTTTTTTGTTTTTTATCGGTACCAGGGATCGAACTCACGACTGCCTGCTTGCAAGGCAGGTGCTTATGCCGCTGAGCTAAATCCCCAGCCCCCGCTTTTTTAATGTTGTCTTTATTAATATCTACTTTTATCACATTAAAATAAAAAACAAAAAATCAAAAGTATTTGACATCTCAATGGCTTTATTTTTTTTACTAAAACAGAACTACCAATGTGAAAACTCACCAAAGAAAAAAACATTACTTTGTCTTATTGTAAATTTACTTGCTTTGTCAAATCGCTGTCTTAACTAATAAGAAAAGCAAGAGCAACATGGCTCATCTGTATATGGAATTTCAGGAAAGCTAATGGTCCAAACCAGGTTTTCTGAACTTTTTCAAGGACTTTTTCTGTCTAGCTTCATCTTGTTTAAAGATGTTAGAGCTATGTTGAGATTAATATCAACAATCAAAAAGTAATATCATGGTTCTGGTTGTCATTAGCCTGTTTAGACATGCTAGAACTAGATTGCCTGTGTTAAAACTTAATGGACTAGAGAAGAAAAGCATTCAAAAAATCTTAATGATGGGGGCTTCAGCTATCCAGGCATCTGCCAGATGTCTCATTTTCTAAATTCAGAACATCTGATAAATCCATGATTTCCTCAATTAGTATTCTCAGCTCTGACTGCACATTAGGATGCCCCAGAGTTCAAAACAAAATTTGATAGGTAGACTTCATCCTACCCTAATTAAAGCAGACTCTCTCAGAGTTCACCAAATATTGTTTTCTGTCTTCTGGTTTTTTTTTCAAGTGCCCCCAAATGATTCAAATGTGCAGCCACATTAAAAATTGCTAACCCACATGATAATTTCATCTTTCAGAAAGGAGAGAAAGTGATGAGGAGGATTAACACCCTGCTTCTAATTCTGGCCAGCTAGGAAGACTTGAATGGAAAATCAGAAGACAGAAACCCTGGAAAAGGGCCACCTGGCCATCAGAAAATTCCAGAGGGATGCGGTCACTGCCAGACACACACTGTTAGACTGAGCTTAAAAATATTTCAGGAAATTATAAAAGCTTGGTTTTGATGCCCTGCTCTGAGATTCCAAAAAGAATCAGGGGATATTCCTCAAAATAAAATTCTGATACTTCTATTACAAATGGTCTAAAGTGAGAGAGGGGGTATAGTAGGAGGGGAAGAAAAAGAAAAGTAAGGAGGTAACCAAAGAGATTTAGTATCTTCAGACAGGAAGCTATCTGCTGAGATCAGATACATTTTTAAATGATGTATGTAAAATATGAAGGCTGATCTAGAAAAGTAAGCAAGGATACAATAAAAATTTGTTAAGAATATATAAGAAAAGGGCTGAGGATTTAGCTCAGCGGCATAAGCACCTGCCTGGCAAGCACAAGGTCATGAATTAAATCCCTACTACCAAAAGAAAGAAAGAAAGAAAGAAAGAAAGAAAGAAAGAAAGAAAGAAAGAAAGAAAGGAAAGAAAGAAGAAAGAAAGGAAAGAAAGAAAGAAAAGAGTCAGAAAGACTAAATCAGAAGGCAGCTAACATTTAAGTGATGGGGAGGACTGTTTGGAGCCAAGCAAGAAAACAGGGTCCCTGTGTGGCTGTGATGACATTATGTCCATGATAGAGGAGATGAGGGGGAGCTTTTTATTTTGCTCTTTCAACTAGGAAGGATAAGACAAAGTCTGGTGAGAAGAAATTGAAGGGAAAGTTCACTTAGGAGCAAATGCTAGCTATCTAAACAAGTTCAAGCACTGCTTGGAAATACAAACCAGAGTGTTAGTAGAATTTTCAGATGCAATTGCTTTAATCTTTAAAAAAAAAATGGAAAATGAGAGAAACCCTGAGACCCTATCCCACAGTTTTACTTTTTGAAAGTAGAAAAAGTCTTTGAACTATAGACTTGAGGGCCTTCTGATTTTTCAGTTCAAAAAATTGTAAGATTTATATTAGAATTCAGCTTGAATGCAAGCTTGATAAATTAAATCATGCTTCTGACTATAGTTTGAAGAGGGTTGAGACCAGTAATCTTAAAATTTTAGACAATCTAATTAAAATTCAGTAACTCATAACCTTTGCAAGTTAGATAAAAGTGATGTGCCCTTTTGAAGTACAGTAGTTAGAACTGAAGTATAACAAAACATCCCAAAATTTAGTGGATTAAAAACCTACAAGTTGATCATTTCTAATACAAAAGCCCAAGCTCCAAAATGTTCTAACATTTAAATTTTTTTGAGCACTGACAGGATGTCGCCAGTTGAAAATTCTACATTTGGGTTCATGTGATAGGTCACAATTCAAGGCAGACACACTAAAAATATTGTGTGAAACTACCTTCAGGCATGTGTACAATATGTATATGAAATATGAATGAATTTTGCATTTAGACTTCAATTCTATTCCTAGACTATCAAGTCATATGCAAATGTTCAAAAATTTAAACAAATCTGAAATCAGAAACACTTCTAAGAATGACTCAACCTGTACCATTAATTTCTTCACAGTTCTGCAATTTGTGCTGGGCCCAACTGGGTGATTCTTCTGCTGGCTTTTCTGGGATCACTTTGGTAACCCTCAGGCCCTGATGGCTTAGCTGAGCTGAGTGATCGAGATAACCTCATGTTTCATGGTTGTTGCTGGTTATCATCTAGGCCTACAGGAGAGCTAAGGTTCATTTACTTGGTGCTATCGGAATTCCAAGAGAATGAAAGTAAGAATTGCAGGGCTTCTGGAGGACTTGAATCATTTGACAACATTTATATCTCATTCTTTTGATCAGAGGGTATCACAAGTATAGCCAGCTCAGTGAGCAAGGAAATAGACAAACCTCGGATGGGTAATATTCTAAAGATTTGTGATCACATTTAATTCACTACATCTCTTCTTAGAAAATTCTTGTACACTAATACACATGAAATATTTTAATTTCAGGAGACTCATGGATTTTTTACCTCAAATGAAAAGCCTTAAATCTAACCATGCATATGTTTAAATGAGACTATTAAAGCTCAAGGAGATGTAAGACTTGCATAAAGTCAACAGATATTTATTTTAAATATGGATGGACATCTAAGCATAACCTCCTGCCCACTTTTTTGGGGATACCAATATTGAACACGGTAAGCTATACTTCACGCTAAGCTATACTGCCCCAACCCCTTCCTCTACTTTTTAAAAATGTTGTGACAGGTCTCATTAAGTTGCCCAGGCTGGGTTTGAAGTTGCAATCCTCATGCCTCAGTTTCCCAAAGTGCTGAGATTATAAGCATTTGTCAACACATCTGGCATTACCCAAAACTCCCAGTGTCACGTCATTTCCACTATTTATAAATAAAATTCATTTTATGATTGCAGGAAATGAATTTCAACAATTTTATAAGTCATCACTCAACTACCAGATCAGGATAATTTAAATCAAATGTATGCAATAAAATATAAATACTTTTTTATTAGCATATTCTACACATATATCCAGATAGTAAAATAGTCTGATTAAAATTAAATGTGAGGAATAAATTATTTTATTAATTTGCAAATGGGCTAAGCTGTGGGCAGGTTCCTAGGTTTAGCTTTCTCTTTTAACTCACAGGTATTTTCTATGTTTCAATTATCTCCCATGGAAAAATTGATTGCAACAAAATATTTCTGATTAGCAGAATTGTTCTCACTTTTAAAGCCACCTATTTTAAAAAGTCATACATTGATAAGAATAAAAAATCAGTGTATACTGATTTTGACTTACATAAAAGCTAAGTAACAATACCCCCTTCAAGTTTTTATTATTTTCACATAAAGTAAAAATAACTAAAGGAAAATTGATATGATTTAGTTTAGATTATTTTTCTTTTTGCCAGTGGATGGCTTTTCATATGAGAACCACAGGTTTTACTTACTTTAAAAAATTATTAGTATGTTATTTTATTTTTAATTTTTTGTATGAATTTGGTAAATTGATCTAGTACAAATGGATAGAGAAAAAGTAATTGTGTGTGTGTGTGTGTGTGTGTGTGTGTGTGTGTGTGTGTGTGTGTGTGTTTGGTATTAAAAGCCCACGTTTTTCTTTGTTTTGTACCGGGGATTGAACTCAGGACCTTGCACTTGCCAGGCAGTTGCTTATGCCGCTGAACTATATCCCCAGCAGTAATTAGTTCTGAAACATCTGATCTTCAGACATCATAAAGGTAAGGGTTTTTTTTAAATAGTTTTTTTTAAATTAGTGCTGTGCTTTTGGGGGTTTGACCTGAGATCTCACATGCCAGGCAAACACTGAAAGGTAAAGTTTTAAGAAAACTCTTTATCATAAAAACGTTGAAACATGCAGCAATTAAAGACACACATGCAGCAATAAAACAGAGTAAAAGAAACATATGTAACCCAGCAACTTTTATCCATAATTGTTAATATTTTACTATCTTTACTTCATCTACCTGTATTTTTCTTGTTAGATCATTTTAAAGTCTATTGCCCCTCTATGCACTCTGCATACATCTTCAAAGAACAAGGACACTAGTTTACATAATCAGATTTCAATATAGTACACTTAATAAATTAATAAAAATTATCTAATATTATGTAATCTAGTTCATACTAAAATTATTATCTTGATTTTGTAGATTGTTTTTTTCCAAATTAGAATCCAATCAAGGAACATGTGTTAAAAACTGTTTAGTCTTTAGTCTTTTTCTGTCTAGAATAACACAATCCCCCATCTCACCACTCTTCCCATGTTATTGATTTTTAAAGAAACCAGGCTTGCAGGCTAGTTGTCTTATCGCCTATTCTGGATTTTATGTATTTATTTACTTATTTTTGTGACAGAATCTTGCAAATCCAGTTTGGCCCTGAACTTGCTATGTAGCATAGGTGGGGCATGAACTTGATACCTTATCTCAGCCTGGCATGTGCCACTATGCCCAGTTTTGGATTTTTAAAAAATTCTTTCTTCATGGTGGTTTAACTTGTTTCTCCATCTTTAATATAGCATGTATGTCTGAAGTCTTGGTTTGTTTCAGATTACTCATTTTGAAGAATACTCTCTATGTAAGGCTGCTTACTCTATAATACATGACCTCAGTCTGGTCCTTAGACTCTGAGTGATGCTCCTAGGGTTTAGTGCTAGCATGACCCCCAGTGACTCATGTATGGAAGACTTGGTAGCCAGCTGTGGCACTGTTGGACAGTGGTAGGAACTTCAGGAGGAGGGGCTTAGCTGGAGGAAGGTCACTAGGAGTGTTCCCCAGGAAAGTACACTGCGACAGTGGGTCCTTCCTCTTTCCCTCTGGCTACCATCAGGTGAGAAGTTTGCTCCATTACTCTCTTCTGCCATGATGTTCTGCTGACTAGAGGCCCAGAGCTAGAAAACCAAGTGACCATGGACTGAACCATCTGAAACCATGACATAAAATAAACCTTTTCTCCTTTAACTGAATTATCTCATGGATTTTGTCACAGTAACAGAAATATAATTACCACAGATGTGAAGTTTGATTCTTCAGTTAAGGTGATGCCACCACAGCTGTTTTCCCTTTATCAATTTTCTAGCATCAGTGGGGTCATAATTTGGTGCTATGCAAATATCCAGTTACCTAAAGTGAGGAGTTTTTTTTCCAATTTTTTAAAACATAACTGGACCAGGTGTGGTGGTACATCCCTGTGATCTCAGCACTCTGAGAGGCTGAGGCAGGAGGATCATGAGTTTTGGCAACTTAGTGATTCAGCAAGGCTGTGTCTCAAAATTTTGAAAAATGAACAGGGCTGGGGCTGTAGCTCAGTGTGAAGGCCCTGAGTTCAATTCTCAGTACTGCCAAAGTTATAATAATAATACTAAACTAAACGCACAACTGATTGATTGATTGGCTAGGGGATGATCTCAGGGCCTCATGCATGCTAAGCATGCATTCTAATGTCATGAACAGTAGCTCTATCATTGAACTGTACTGAGCTATAAGATTTTGATAAAGAATTACATTCAAGTTTTCAAAACTTTTGCAAGCTGGGCATGGTGACACATGCCTGCAATCCCAGTGCTCAGGAAGCCGGAGTGGAGAATTGCCTTGAGTTTGAGGCCAGCCTGGGCTACATAGCAAGACTTTGTCTCAAAAAAACAACGAAAATAAAAACTTCTTCAAGATGGCATACATTCAGTCTAAAATCATGAAAACAAGCCAGTATCTCCATTAGACTTTTAGGTAATCGTTTGTTTCAGCTCATACCTTTGTTATTTTGAGTACCACTCTGGTTTACAGTAGTTACCATGCCTGACTAGTGTTCACATGCCTGACTAGTGAACTGAACGTTAGTTGACCTCATGAGCATTGTTTCTTTATCCATGCATTTGATTTCATGATTATTATATGCTGAGTTCAGAAATTAAGCAACATAGAGCGCTGTGGAATGGAATGAGGCCGAGGAAGCACTCTGTGTACTAAGAAGCCAGACTTTGACCTAGGTAGGTGGCTAGCAGACTCTTGCTGTGAAATAATTGCGTTGTACATTGAAACTGCAATGTGGCTCTCTTGAAACAATGTTTTTGTTTCCTTTTCTAACCAAGTCAAAGGCATGAGTGAGAATATACCAGTCACCAAACATGGAGGTATCAAGCCTATTTAGGAAAAGAAATCATGCTAAAGTCGGTGTCTGTTTATTTATTTATTTATTTATTTATGTTTTGCTTCACTTCATCTGTGATTCATTTGCCTTTCCTCATCCTCCATAATAGCTCCTGCAACAGTTTCAGTCTTGGAGCATAACATGGCTCGCACCCACTTCAAACATGGTTTAACATCTCATTTATTATTATTAGTGTACTGTGGTCTCACTTAAAAGCCAGTCTTATTGAGCCTACAGAGCACATACCGCTAATTCCCAGGGTGAAGAGGGAGAAAGAGTAAAAGAGAACAAGAACAAGCAAGAGGAAAACTAAACCAGGAGATAGTCCACAATGGAAATGTGAGGAAAACAAGAAAATTCAGAAGTCTTATAAACAGGCTAAGTCTCTAGATGCTGGAAAACTGGAAACTGCCCAAACCTTGGTTTAGTAGAGTACAGAAAAGTAATGAAGGCCAGGACTAGTATTTTTTTTTCCAGCAAGAGGTTAGTTACTTAAGGACCACATTCCCAGGATTATAAGGATTTATGTGAATAGTCCAGGGAATATGTATCTGTAGTAGAATGTATAAAATAAAGTGATGAGATTCTGTACCAACCAGCAATTACACGAGACTATATTTAGAACTTGAAATTAACACTGGGAGCAACTGTATTACCTGGAAGTGAACGACCACAATCTATATTAAATAGGAACTATCTTTTCCCAGTTAGCTCATACTTTCAGGTACTAAAATCCAGGTATGCAGAGGAGCCAAACCCTGTTAAAACCCAATTGGCTTTGACGAGTACAATGAACCTTGTATTAGATGATGGGAAGAAATTCATTCTAAAACAAAGTCAAGAAAACAACTGAGTAGGATTATTCCTAAAGGAGATAATGTTAGCCTGCTACAAAGTGTCTCCAAATAGAAATCATCAATGAATTAAGACAGCAGTGAAGTGAGGCACTGGAGATAATGATAATATGTTGAAAAAGGCAAGAAATTAAGTGGCTTGCCCTGGGAGTATTTGTAAAATGTTTGTTCATATTGTTTTGACTATCCTTATGTTTTTACTTTAGGTCAATAAATGTAAGGCTGTTTTTATTAAAAAATAAAGACAAACAAAAATAACACCATATGCTGAAATATCTCATGCCAATAGCACATTTATATTTACTCAACCCACTTTCCTCTCTACACTTGTAGCTAGAAAATCATCACTTGCAATGAAAACTGCTTGAGTGTGGGCTGCATGGCTTTGAAAGTAAAGCCCTTGCCAATTCTCCACAGGTTGTGTGCTTTACTGATGCACCCCCCACCCCAAAACATCTTGGTAATGACAGAAGACAACTTGCCTCACAGAAAATAGAAGACAAGAGGGAAATTTTCTTGTCACTGGTAGGGATGGATATTCTCTCACTTTTTCTAAGCAAGTTCTACATAACCTTTAGAAGAAGCTCCAAGCCAGGCATGATGGGGTGTGCTGGTAATCTCAGGACCCTGGGAGACTGAGGCAGGAGGATTACAAATTTAACCTTGGTCTGGCAAATTTAGCACAAATCTGGGTTCAATTTCTTTTTTGTTTTTTAATTTAAAAGAGAATAAAAAAAAGGGGGCAGTACAGAGCAGATCAGAAGAGGACAACATAGGCAACACAGTACTTTACATTAAGTCAACTGGACATCAACAATATCTAACACCATATCTCTTACTCTGCTATAGTTGAGCATAGTTTCAATTACAATAATATCAAACATAACACAATAGTATAAAGCCATGCATAGAGTGAAAGAATTACAGGGCTTTCTGAACCGAATAACAGAAAATGATCAATGGGTACTATAATATCTTATTTTTGATAAAAAAGAAAAAAATTTGTTTGAACTATCACACATATTCAAATTCCAATAAGACACAATGTGGTAGATAGAACCAACG
>PVJX010010231.1:0-57855 GCA_004027295.1 Dolichotis patagonum
AGTGTAGACTGGTGCAACCACTGTGGAGGTCAGTTTGGAGATTCCTCAAAAAGCTGGGATTGGAAGCCCCATTTGACTCCTAGGCATATTGCCAGAAGAACTGAAAGCATCATACCACAGTGATATGTGTGCACCCATGTTTATAGCAGCACAATTTGTAATAGCCAGATCTTGGAAACAACCTAAGTGCCCATCAACTGAGGAATGGATAAAAAAGTTGTGATATTTTTATACAATGGAGTACTACTCAGCTATAAAGAATGATCACACTGAGACATTTATAAATAAATGAATGCAACTTGAGACCATACTCATAAGCAAAATAAACCATGTATAAATACTATATAGTCTCCCTAGTGTAAGAAATGGTAAAAGTACATAAGATTTTATGGTAATCATAATTCCCTATTACATAGCTTTGAAAACTTTTAATGTTTTCATTCATCAGTTGGAGTGGTTTTATTCTGTTTTGTTTGACGATATCATGCGTGATGGTATGAACAGCTGTTTTGAAGAAAACAAAACATTATGGAAGCCATTGCTGATTTAATATCATCTTGATTTGAAGTCCTACCATGCTTTTGTTCTTTTATTACCATCAGTTCTATCATGTTGTGTCTTATTGGATTTTAATATATGTGGTAGTATAAACAAATTTTTATGGAAAATGAGATATTATAGTAGCCATTATTCATTTTCTGTTATTTGATTCAGAATGCCCTGTAACCCTTTCATTCTCTTGAATGGTTTTATACTATTTTGTTATGTTTGATATTATTGTGTGTGAAGCCATACTCAACTATTACAAAGAAAGTGACATTATGGTAGCTACTGTTAATATCCGGTTGTCTTGTTGTAAAGCGCTGTGTTGCTTACGTTGTTCTGTTCTGATCTGCTTTGGTCTTCCCTCTTTTGTTTGATTCTCTTTAAAATAAAAACATTTTAAAAATTGTTTTACAAAAAGAATACATGGATATAAACAGATGCTCCATGTGCAAACTCTTGAGAGTTTGAGTGCAGAAATCCTCAGCTTCTGTGAGTTCAAATTTTGGTTTGGGTGAGAGCAGAGGCCTAGGCCCTGACCTGTTCCTAAGCTGACACTGCAGGCCAGACGTGGGGACCGCCCTGACCTCGTCTCTCTGGACACTGGGCCTTCTGTCTGCCCAGTCTCCCCCGCCCAGGCAAGAGCTCTCCGATGGTCCAGGGTCCTCTAGGTGCTACTGAATCTCTGTGGAGGAGGGTGGTCCTCTCCAGCTGCGTGGAGAGCACTTCCAGAAGGAAGGTCTGAGGACCTGGATCAGGGAGGGCAGGGGAGAACTCCTTCTGTGGCCTGCAAAGATGGGGAAGAAGTCAAAGCAGCCTTCCTGCTCTGTCTTGGCAGCCAATGCCAAAGATTCCTTTTCGGGGCATTATGTCCTGAGTCCCATCACAGTAGGGCACACTGCTTCTGCTCCATCCTTTGCTGTTCTTTCTGGACACAAACACCTTCTGTCTGTGTGTATTGGTGCAGGTCAGCAGTGGAGAAGCTTATTCTCCTGCCCTCATTTCACGGAAAAATACTCCTAAGGAAGAGTGACAGATTACAAGTGATTTCAGTGTAAGGATGCGAAGAAGCTATAGAAAAGCCAATTAATTTTTTGAAGAAACAATATAAAAAATTAATCACAGTTCATTTTTAAGTTTCAAAAGTAATTTATTTTAAAAGGAAATATTGCTAAAGATGGATGGAGCCTAAATTTATATGATTTTAGAAGTAATTTCCTCTGCAAGTATTTGAATTTTCAGTGATAATGAAAAATACACATGAACATGTCTGATGTGACAAAAATATAATCATATTTGGAGTTGCTCAGAACAAAATACGGCATTTTTGTTTATAAAACGGATATGAAACTACAGACCTGCTCTCCAGTAACTGTGGATTGTGTTTCCAAATCATTTCACAATGTACGGACCTCAGAATTCTGCTGTGCGAAATTCTGAAACAGAAAACTTTGTGCTGCTAAAATAAGTAAACAAGAAACTAGTTTTTCACTTCACTCTTTTTCTGTAGTAAAGAAGCCTCTTAGTTGGAAAACAGACAACTGGGCCAGAGTTCCCTCCAATTTTGTGATCTGTTTGAATGGATTTCAGAAAACAAAACGCAAAAGCTGTAGCAGCTGGGGACTGGGAGCTGGGGCAGGAGCATGCATTCCGCCCTCCAGCATTACTCGGATTTCAGATGTGAAGGTGAGTGAGGTACGCGTCTGGGCTTTGCTTAAGCTGTATGAAGTTTTAGTGGATATTTTAAAATGTGTATAATATTCAGTAGCATTTATGCTACTGTCTCACGAAGATAATTTAAGGATCAAATTGAACATCTGTCTAATTTACAGCCAGCGATGTAACAAATGCAGTGTGAAAATTAGAATGTTTGGCAGCTATTCTTCATCAAATATTGATTCTAAGCTGGAGGCATATTAAATATGAGTGTGGGTTAGACATGTTTTTTAAATGTTGATTTTTCTCTCTTAAAGCAAAATCTCTCACGAACTTTAAGATCATCATAAGTGGACATGAGTTTAACACACAGCGCAGCTTCCCTGTCCTACCGGTAAGCTGCCTTCCGGCCAGGGGATCCCTCCATCCCCAAGAACCCCAGGAGCCTGTGAAGGGGGCCGCTCTGCTCCTTCTGTTTCTCCCAAGCCCTTCTCCATCCTCCACCTCTACCACTGTCACCCCAGGCTGTGACACAAATGGGTCTGTGCTGTCCCAACCCACTGGCCTGGCGTTCGGGGGACTCTGCAGGGCAGTCCAAAGCAGGGCCGCGTCAGGAGCTCAACCCCCCACTCCAGCAGCCTGGTTTTCTGCTGTGGAAACACATCGGGTCCCTGGCCTTCTGCACAGCTCCCCACTGCACACGTGAGCCTTTTTAGTACAAATTAGCACTTTGATGCCACAAATGCCTCTCAGGACAAAGCTGGGGTCACGCAGCAGTTGCATACTTGGCATTCTAAGGATGGGCAAGACTTTTCCAGAGTGGCTGTGCGCAGATTCCCAGGGGTGTCCTAGGAGTGACCCTGCTTGGCAGGGCCCATCCCAGCACTGGATATCAATGCTGTTTTCACTTACGCCACCTTTGCACTCCACAGCCGTGGTCGCCTACAGGTGTCCGTCATGTTGGTGATGACCGTCACCACTGTGCACGCTCAGGGTTTGATGACCTTCACTGCAGTGCAGCTCCCTACTGTGATGGGATTCAGGACATAATGCCCCGAAGAGGAATCTTTGGCATTGGCTGCCAAGACAGAGCAGGAAGGCTGCTTTGACTTCTTCCCCATCTTCGCAGGCCACAGAAGGAGTTCTCCCCTGCCCTCCCTGATCCAGGTCCTCAGACCTTCCTTCTGGAAGTGCTCTCCACGCAGCTGGAGAGGACCACCCTCCTCCACAGAGATTCAGTAGCACCTAGAGGACCCTGGACCATCGGCCCCTCCTCCGGTGTTTCCCCTGCCCGTCCACCTCCATGCTAAGAAGAACACATTTCCCAGCTTCTTTGGGCCATTTCTGAACACTCTCTAGCACGAAACGTTCTTTACAAACCTTAGCGTGACTTTATTTTGCTAATCTAGCTTTGCTTGTTAGGGGCTTTTACCAGGAACCTTGCCATGGGTGAGACAGATGTACTACTTCTTTTTCTTTTTCTCTCTACATGTTTGTCTATTTTCTCACTGGATATTTTTACCTGTATATAGTCTGCACACTGGTTCTTCTTGGTACATGTAGATTGTCAGTATTTTCTCCTGGTCTCTGTTATTTTATTATTTTTTTAAAATTTTATTTAAATAGGAAAAAAAACAAAACAGAATAAAGGGTAGCAACAATACAGAATTCCAAGGAAAAAAAGGAAAACAACAACAACAAAAAAATCCTAAGAAATTATTACTTGACAAATTACATACTGACTTCTTGGAAATAGTTGTTCAAATTACAAAGTTAAAACATGTAAAGTAGACATTCAAACAGTGAGACTGTTAACACTTCTGCTCCACGATCTGACAAAAACAGCAATACGGTCATCCATCTTACCCACTCAAATATACATGCAATTATATCAAAAGGGTAAAATTAAACACAACAAAACAGAACAAAGCGGATCACAAAAAAGCAATGTAAGAGACATAAATTTCAAAGCTAGACAATCGTAGATATTCACTCTCTATCATATTGACTCTTGTTTTGGTCCAAATAGTTGTCCATATTGTCACATACAGGGAATTCACATGAAACAACATAGTATGGAATTGATCTGAGCAGGACGAGGAGGGCATTTCAGGTCTTCAAGACCAGACATTAGCGATTCCAAGAATGGCTGTCATAGTATCTCACGTTCTCCTCAAAACAGCTGTCCATACCTTCATATGTGTTAAACTTAAACAAGACAAAGCAAGCTAAAATCACTTTGAACAGAAAGTGATAGTTTTGCTGGATTTCACATCATGACATTATGGAATCAGCACTGGGTATTGTAGTGTCTCTTTTTCTTCAAAGTAGTTGTTCATTTCAACATGTGTTATGTAGTTGGTTCTTGTAAACTGTTTATAAGCTCTTCACATGCATGAGTCTCTAAATGTATATCTATCCTTTCTGTATTAGAGGTAAAATCAAAACAAAGCAAGATAAAACGAAACAATTCCTAGAAAAGCATGAGGCAAAAAAGTCACATAAAACCGCAATATTAGGTGATCTACAATGGTTACCATGATGTCTCAGCAGTATATAATAACATTAATAAAAACGAAGCATTGGAGACATTATAAGACTTCAAAAGCAAGTAATAATCAAACCAGAGTGGTTATCTTAGTGAATCTTGTCATCTTTGTGTAGTTGCCTATACTCTTAGACTTGATGCTATCAATCATAACAGATTTAAATAAAATCAGTCAGTACAAAGTAGCAGTCTAACAAACCATATTCAAATAAGATCAGTCATAATAAGACAGTGTAAGTTATAAAGGGCTTCAGATTAAGTTGATAGGAAATTAGGGATGATTACCATAATATGTCCTCTTATTTTTGGGATAGCTGACCATGTCCTCAAGTCTAGTGTAAGTAGACAAACTGGAACAGCACATAATCCATCCAAGCAGAGTGTTGAGAATAATGTAAATTTTAAATCTTGTTACCCAATTAACAATATCGTCTGCCTCTCTTTCTTAGACAGCTCCTCCCCTTTCACTCCCATGGGGTGCACTGCTTGTTTTGGGTCCCACTGCCTCCCTATATAGAGCATCTCAATGGACCCTATCTCCTGATCTACTCTGCCTGTGTTTCTCTCTGTTAATATTTCAAGGCCATCTATACTAGAGATTACAGCCATTCTTCTCTGCCTCATTTCTGCGATTCTATTTTTCTGCCATTGGTTGTCTATATTTCTGTTCCACTCCACTATCTGCCCTGTTCACTGAGGCCTCTCTGCCACTGTTCCTGAAATGCTCATATTATTGCTCTCTCTCTAGAATGTCCTTCAGTATTTTTTGTAGCGTTGGACTGGTGGTCACAAATTCTCATAGCTCCTCTTTGTCATGGAAGCATCTTGTTTCTCCATTAATTTCTAGAAAGAGTTTTGTAGCATACATCAATCTGGGTTGGAGATTGTTCTCTTTCAGAGCTTGAATTACTTCACTCCAAACTCTTCTTGACCTAATGGTCTGTGTCGAGAAGTCTGTCATGATTTTGATGGGTTTTCCTTTATAGTGATCTGTTTCTTTTCTCTGATGGCTTTTAATATTCTGTTCTTATATTGAATTTCTGGGATCTTGATTATTATGTGTCTGGGTGTAGCTCTGTTTTGGTTGTAGGTGGCTGGAGTTCTGTATGCTTCATACCTCTGCATATCATTTCTTTTTTCTATGCTTGGAAAATTTTCCTTAAAAATTTCTGTGAATAGCCATTGTAATTCCTCTGTTTTGATTCCTGCTTCTTCATTCACATACTTTATTCTTAAGTTATAGATCCTCTTGTCATCTTCCAGTCTTTGTATCTTTACTGCCTGCTCTCTTGTTATTTTTAAGAGATTTTCCCTTTCATGATCACACATTGCAATCCTGTGTTCAATTTTTGATAGTCTATCTTTGGTTTCTTTCAAGCAGTTTTGCCAGCTTTCTATGGAGTCTTTAGTTTCCTGATAATCTCTTTGAATCTGCTCCATGAATTCTAGGTTTTTTTCTGTATTCTTCATTAAATTTTTCTCTCCTTTTGTGTTCCTCCATTCTTCTGTCTGTGTCTTCTTGAGAGATGCCCAGCATTTCTTTTATTAATCTACTTATCTCTTGTTTAATTTGAATTAATATTTCAGTTTTGGTCCCACTTACAAGGTCCTGAAGATATCTCTTTATGTCTGCTAACACTGTGTTTCATGTTGCGTTTTTGCTGCCCTCAATCTCTTTTGTATTTACCTCTCCTGGATCAATGTTTTCAGGGTTGGGGTCTGGGGATTTTTTCTTATTTATCCCTTTCGTCATGTTTTTGGTTCCTTCCATACAAGTGTACAGTGTAATTCCCAGACCCTTTTCTTGTTGGTTAAGGCTCCTCTAGAGGGCACAGTCTAGAGCTTTTGTCCTCTTCAATGGGCTATCAGAGATTAAAGTTCACGCACAGGCAGTGTGTGCTGGCTCCACCTCTCCAGGCCAGTCAACCTTTGCAGGCCTTCATTGCATCAGTGTGTGCCTATCTCAGGGAATTAATTTGTAGCAACTCTCTGGGTCCCAGCCAGGGGCGTGGCCTAGTCCAAACAGATTCCACCAATCTGTTCAACAAGGGGAGCAACCAACTGAAGCCACTTCGTTATGGAGTTAGGGCTGTCCTGCCCAACATGTTGTCCAGTCAGTTTCCCCTTTCCAATGGGAGGGTCTTATTCCCATCACTCACCGTGTGTTGATGCCAGTCCCCAAGAACTGCAGGGCTCCCTGACCTCTGACTTCAGCGCAGCTGCATTGCGAATTCATGGTGCCTCTGGGTGGGTCGAGTGCAGGGCCAGTGTGGGCGAGCCACATGCAGGGCTGTTCAGCTCCACGTTCCGGCAGCTCAAGCCAGTCGCTTTGGCGCAAATCACTTTGTCAGGTCTCCAGCAGGAATTCAGGTGCCTTGAGGACAGTGCTGTGCTCCCTGATCTTAGCTTCTCTTATGGTATCCCCAGGACCTCATATTCCAGCGGATTTTTGCACTTTCATTTCTTCATGGGTTGTGAGAGTCCATCTCTCTCTGTTTGGGTCTCTCCAGGGTGTTTTATTCTGGCATTTGAGTAGTCTCTCTCAGAGAGGGTCCTCTCCTGCTACCTACCAGTCCACCATCTTTTCTGTGTCTCTTCGAGTGAGCTATTTTATTGTTTTAAGCGAGTCTTTTGAAGAACAAAAGATTTACGTTTTAATGAAGTCACTCTTATCTAATTTCTCTCTTTTATGTATTATGCTTTTGGTGTCTATAAACTCTGCCTAACCTTAAGTCCCAAAGATGTTCTCATTTTCCCCTAAAACTGTGTTGGTTTCACAGTTAAGCCAGATCCATCCTGAGTTACCATTTTGTGCAGTGCAAGGTTTTGGTTGAGGTTTACTCTTTGCCTGTAGATGTCTAAACTGTCTTGTCCTGCACAAATTCTTGGGAAATGTTTTAGTCTCCCAATGAATTCTATTGGCCCTGTTGTCCAAAAATCAGCTGGATGTATTTATTTGTATCTACTCAGTTTTCCATTTTGGTCCATTGAACTATGCTAACCTTTTTGAGAATCAGGTAACCGCATGAGAAGTAGAGTACATGCTTTTGGTGCTTGAAGGGGAAGACATCTTCTTGGGTTGGCTATTGTCTTTTGCCTCTCTCTGTGAGGTCATCCCAAGCCAGGGTGAGTCAGAGATGCAGCTGGGCTGCACTGGGCTGCTGTGTCTGCCTCCCTAAGGTTCAGGAAGTGATGCTTCCCCTTTCCCATCCCAGCTGCATGGAGACCTCAGACCAGGAACAGTGTGGGGACCCCTGCATGACTCTCTAGCATGGGTCCCCTCCCAACTGTCTCTTCTTACTTCTATCAAAAGTTATTAATGCACTAATTAGAGAGCAACAATAATTAAGACACTGTGCATGTGTGGTCATAGAATTCTCCCTGTTCAATGTTACTCTCTAGACTTCATGTCATACTGAGTGAAAGATATCTGAGTTCCAAGGTCATATGAAGTACTTACAGATACCCTCTTGCCATGTGATTATGAAGCTCCAGAAACTGGAATGCAGGGATTCGGGCTCAGCTTGGCTTCCTCGGTATTATCTCACTACTAAGGAGGAGCTAATCCAGAATGCTTAGTGCCTGCTGCAAGCATCAAACATTCTACAGACTTAAAGCAATTTAATAAAGCCCGGTGCACAGAGGCGCCAGAACTCACTGGTCACTCACCACTGTCTGGTTCAGTGCACATCTCTTCTGTGTGGGCTCCTTGTCCATCTCCCATCTGATAGTGATTTCCTTGCACGCTTCACAAGCACCTGCTCTTTACACCAGACTGACGCTGTGGGTCACTGCTGGCCTCCTCTTCCAGACTGGGAGCTTTCATGGTGCCAACAATGTTTTACGTGACATTTGAGTGTGACAGTTTATGTAACAAGTTGTATTAACACATGTATTAGTGTATGTCCATAATTAAAATTTTATGTTAATAACTGCATCAGTAGGATACTATGATCAAATAATATATGTAACTATGATATGTCATCATGCAATAAGATGTTATGCAATGTGTAATACTCTATTTCACATAATATTAGCCCTTACTGCATAATACGATGCTATGCATTTACTTACCCTGTGTTCTCCATCTGTATACCTAAAAGGTTTCCCATCAGGCTGTCTTTTGCTCACTCAACACATGTTTATGAACAGCCTATTTTCACAGGGCTTGTGACTCCATATCTTCTCATTCTGTGTAATTCACCATAAACTCTGGGCAAGGACTATGTTTCCTGGTGTGTCTAGAATGGAAGCCCTTAAGCGGAGAAGTCAGAGAAAGCTGATGAACCTGGTGAAAACACCTTCTTGGACTGGAGTGTGTGTGTGAGTGTGTGTGTGTGTCTGTGTAATGAAATTTGATTGAATATAGGAATTTCTAATTGACAGTTAAGAGTAAGTGAATAATGTGAGTCTGGGCCCAGAAGGCCAACAAGGAAATTAGACAGCCTTTGAGAGTTTTTATTCCTAAATAAATCATGTTTGACATGAGACACACCAGAAGTAATCAGCTGGCCATTTAAGAAGGGCAAGGAATTCATTCTTGTGCCAGAGAAGAGAACTGGGCATCAGCAAAAATCCCCCATTAATGTGAAAAGAACAACGGCCATGATAAACATCTGCAGGGAGACATTCCATTGTGACCCAGGGCGTGAGGTATACCTGCAAACATTTCTGTCAGTGTTTATCACAGTGGGCCCTACAGAAGGATATTTGTTGTTTGAGTCACAGGCTCACTACATAGTTCAGGCTGGTCCCATACTCATTGTGTAGCCCAGGCTGACCTCAAACTCTCTACAATCCTCCTGCCTCAGCCTCCCAAACATTGGGATTACAGGAGTGTGCTACCATGCCTGGCTCTTATATAAGGATTTGAAAATTTGTGTTTTTGTTTTAAAAATTACCTGGTTTGAGTTTTGTCTTCAGATTTATATTTGTTGGCAACATTGAAGTTTTTTCATTTCTCTCTGTGAACTCTAATTTGTATCAAGGTACTTTAAAAATTAGTATTTCAATACAGATATCTGAATTCTGCTTCACCTGTTTTTGCCAGCATCATCATTGTTCAAGCCAACAAATCCAATGCCACTCAGGGGAAAAAGATGAGCTCCAGAACTCCGTCCCTGTCCTTACAGGCTGTCAGGGGCTTGCACTGGGACTGACCACTGCTACGCCATGCAGGCCCATTGCATCTCACAGAATGGCTTTGGGAGGCCAAGTGATGGCTCTGACTCACATATCCGTGGTATGTCACCTGCCAGCAGCTGACACGTCTCACTGTCACGAGGACAATGCTGTCTGTGGCATATTCATAAACAGAGAGGGTCCTGGGGCCTGGCAAGAAATGGGAGCGGGTTAAGCCTGCTCTATTTGACATAGGTGGCTAGTTCAAAGCCCCTGAACCTGGAGCCCCATTCCTGGTCTCACAGACCCCATGGGGTCAGCCAGGCCTCTGAGGGAGACAGCACAGACGCCGGAGGCAGAGATGAGCAGTGTGGACCACTGGGCAACCTGCCTTCTAACTCTGACTCCCTGGTCTGTTTGTCGGTTTATTCCCCGGGTCGCACATCTCAGAAGCACTGCACAGTGGTTCTCTCTAAGTCCCATCAGAAGCTGCAGACCCTGGTATCTCAGGAAGCCCACGGCACGGACTTCAGCCTTCGTGATCTGCGCCTCCTGCTGAGTCTGACGGCTTCTTTTCTCAGACTCAGATTTAGCATCCAGCAGCTCTAAATTCAGAATAAAAGATTAAGGACATGCACACATCCGCCAGCAGGACAGAGATCATGTTTCCCATGCCTGTCTGCACGGAGTCCGCGTTTAATCTCATCCGCAAATGTCACACCCCCCCGCCCGTTGGTTTTGTAAACTGTCTCAGAAATTCCAACCCTGAAAGGTCTTGACTGTTCTTCTGGTTTGTGTCTCCCATTTTACGCCAGTGAAATCAAAGCCCTGAAAAATTAAAAGACAGGTTCAAATGTTATCCAGTTTGTTTGCCGCAGAATTAAGATCAAAAGTTACGTCTCCTGGCTGTCTTTCCAAAACTGCTCACAGTGAAAACTGTTAAGAAGAGCGCTGTGCTTGAGGCCACACACAGCACAGCCTGCGGTGAGGCCCAGCCCTGTTGGGAAGGATCACGGGGCTCCGTGCTAAAGTGGTCTCAGTGCTCCACGTCAGTCGTCAGTGTAAACCATGCAATAAACCCCGCGTTCTCGCTGGTGACACAGGCATTTAAACAGGGGCCTTGATTTATGTACTGTTTTTACTACATTCCCAGCAGGTGGGGTAGTACCTACAAGAGTGACCCCCAACGTGGTAAACGTTCACTGAATAATGGGAGAAGTCTATGCTCTACCTGTCCGTGCCTAATATCTATACCTATATCCATCTCCTCTATATCTATAGTCTCTACAGCTATGTCTATAACTTTAGCCAAAATTGGACACAGCAGTTATGAAACGATATTGACTCTAAACATGTACTTCAGAAAACATCACAGACAAAGCCATTAGGTAAACAATGCAATCTGAAAGAGAATCATAAAATCATATCAAGGGAGAGAACATTATCTCATGGAAAACAAGGAAAGTCTCTGTACTGAATTGACTGGTGGCCCTGAGGCATAGTGCACACACTAACTGCAGAAAGCAGGAAGGGGACCTGATCTAGAAAGAAGAGTTTACAGGAAGTTAGGTACCACCTGATAAGAGCAGGTGGGCTTTAAATCCAAGAACATACCTTCTTATAGGACCAGAAGAGAAGGCATGGGCAGAAGAGGCCATGTGACAACAGAGGCAGACAGTGGGGAGATGTGGCCACCAGGAGTAACACCCTCCAGAAGACCAGGACGTGGGATGGGTTTTCCCTGTCTTCTGAGAGACCCTAGCTCTGATGACAGCATAACTTCGAACCTCAGTGGGAAAACTAATTCCTGATAGATTAGCCATTAATTCTGTGATGACTTGTTGACTCTACCACATAAAGCTAACCCTGTCTCCAAGATAAAAATCAGGCACACGTGACAAGGGTAGGGATTTGAGCAGTAAGAAAAAAGGAGCCGGGGACACAGGGAAGACACGGGTACCCTGAAGATGGACCTGATGTTCTACAGGATGCAAAGGTCCCTGCATGAACACCACGGCTGGGCGAAAGTGCTGGGTTAGGACGAGAGCTTTGGAAGGAGCTAAGCAAACAGAATCCTGCAGACAAACTAGCAGACAAGTCAGCTAATTAGCAAAATTACCTGAGGGCTACTGTGAGTGAGAGGTAACAACATGCCTTAGCCTCTGAAAGAGTGAACTGTCAGGTGCTACTTAAGTTATAAAATATCAGTGAAAACAACATCTAAAGACATTGAAAAATAGGAACTAAAAACAATGAGCAAGAAACAAAAGGTGAACATAAAGACGCAACTAAATGTGATGAGTGAACTCAAAGGTAGATCTGGAAAAACTACCCAGAAAGCTGTCGAGAGAGAAATGGAGACAGATCAGCGTGAATGGACAAGGGACTGAGCTGATGTAAATATGTTCTGTGAGAAGTGATGGGGCAGGGGATGAGGGATACTAGTTAAAGGGCCAGAGCTGAACATTCCTTTACAGTTTTAGACATGGATCCAGAGGTGCAGGAAACACAGTGGCTACATCAGAGAAAAGATGAGTTCACTGCAGTCGGGATGAACTCTAAGAGTGTAAACCGTGGAGGAGAGGGGAGAACTCGGGAAAGAAACCCTCAAGCGCGCGGAACATGAACCTGTAACAGTCACGGCCCAGCGGCTGTCGAAACTGGGATGGTGAGTCATTATCAGGAGAAATGAATTAAGTTTGATTCTCCCATGATGACATAACTGCAGCAAATTTTGTGACCTTAAAGACAAATATAAAAGACAAAACTTCAGAATTTAAACACTATAGGCAAATACTTTTACAACTTTAAGAGAGAGAAAAAGTTCTTAAACATTATGAAGTGTTGGCCACAATCCAACTATAAACTGAAATGAAAATCTCTGATTTTTAGATGGAACCATGAAAGATACAAAACAATGATTCCACAAACCAAAGACACTTCCAGTACTTTTCAGAGACACGTTCTATTTGTTTGTAAATGTGCTCCACTTTGATTTTTCCATGCCTTCTACTTAGGAGAATTTTTAATACATTGAGTTATAGTGATAAATAAACATATACTAGTAAAACTATTGAATGTCATGTATGAATGTTGACTTAAAATGTTACAAATGTCTATATAGATCATAATTTCTACACAATTTTAAAACAAATAATGCATTATTTATGTATTACAAAAATAAAATAAACAAAATTCCGGGTGGTCGTAGTCTCCACATTTCAAACAAAGTAGAGATTAGACTTTAAAGCATTTCTTACATTCACTAAAACCTAAGTTAAAGAAAGAGCTCACTCCTGAACTATGATTTTTACAAAGGGTCTTTTTTTTTTTTTTTCCCAGGAATCGGACGCACAACCTTGCACTTGCCGGGCAGGCACTTGTGCTGCTAAGCTAAATCCCTGGCTTTGAACTATGATTTTTAAAACTAGCCCTTATTCAAAAGTTAACTCAGAATATTTAATTAAGGTCATTTATTTTAAATCAGTATCTTCAAATACACCGCAAGTGGAGAAGCCGAGGAGAAGGAACATGTGCGGTAGAGTTGCGCGGTGTAAACTATGAATCAGCCCCTCCTGGCCCCGGGCGGGGCTCACGCGGTCTGTGATGGCGTGTGGGAAACGGCTCTTTATTCTTCCCATGAAACCAGCCTCCTGCAGTTTAGCTTCATATCACACAGTTCATCCGCTGGCAGTCAACGCTCACGGAGTGGTGCAGTCATCAGTACATTCAGTGTGAAAACCCTCCCGTCACTCCACAAGCAGCGCTGGGAGGACTCCTCGCCGTCCGCTGGTCCCCTCTTCCCTGGCTTTCCTTTCGCTGCCACCCAGTCCCGGACCCTCTTGTTCCTTCGCGCGTCCCTGTCTCCATATATGTGCCTGCCGTGGGTGTCACTTTGCTATCCCTGCCATGTGACTGTAATTCTGTGATATATATGATATATGTATAATACATATACATATATACGTCACATTTTCTTTACCCACTTGTGTTCATGGATACGTACTCTGATTTCATGTTTGGTCATTGTGAGACATGGGACTACAGATATTTCTTTGGCATACCGAGGGGGATTATTGGATTGTGGCTACAAAGTGCAGATACAGGCTGCAGAATGTGCAAAATGTTTGCAAGCCATGACTGATACAGGTTAATACGCAAAATTTATATAGCACACACACCATTCAATAGCATGGGAACAGATAAACCTGCTAAAAAAAGGTACAGTCCTGACAGACCATTTCTCTGAAGAACACACAAAGTTAGACGTGAACTAACTGTAGTGCTTCAGGCACACACACTCATGCACACACCTGTGCACACACATGCACGGAGATTAGCTTTCATTCACGATGCTTTGTCAGATGCTGTTACCATTCTGCACACAGAAGTCCATATTTTAGGAATCGCTCTTCCAAATGTAAATTGAAGTCATCGAGCCACTTACCCAGCTCTGTGAGATGCTGATCAATGTTTTTGACAACTCTGCCCTTTACTTCTTCAACTTGAAATTCTTGTTTATGAGCAGAAGACCTCAGGGAGACACAGTAAGCACAGAACAAACAAGAACCTTCCGAGGGTAGCTCGGACAATTGGCATTTAGATTCCAGTGAATTCAGGAACAAAACACAGGACTTTTAGAGTTAAAGAAAAGTGGCTGGGCTTGCGTCAATTCTCATTAATTTTGGATTTGTTGACCTCTGACTGTTTGGATGGTGTTCTCTGCTGACCTTGTCCTCTAAAGCAGCCAAGAATAAAGGACCTTTTGCCTGTCCTCTCCAATCTCCATAGAATGTTTTTGAAAAATCAGATGGATACTTCAGAGTTCTGAATGGGCTCTAAAATTAAATTTTGTCAGTTTTCATAAGGGCTTTGTTTAGAAATGTAATTGCCCACACGAAACACATCAAGTTTTTTTTCTTCTTGTAGCATTCAGGATTTTCCGGGGATGCGACTGTGGATTGTCTGTTTAGCAGGTTTTGTCATTCCCGAGAAGAAGGCTGATGACTTCCTTCTCCCGTGTGAGAAACGTCAGAGCTGGGCTGTAGGGTCTTCTGGGGAGGGCCGCCTTGGAGACCCTTCACACACTGTTGACAGGAAAGCGACGGAAGGAGATGCCGTTCTGTTCATGTGGATGGTGAATTCTTATTTTCTGATTGAATAAGTGTGTGGTCCAAATAAAATTGTTATAAATGAGCTATGAATGCTTTCTTAGAATATTCCTTGATAAACATTTCAAAATACTGTCTGGTATTTTTTTTTAAAAAATCACTTAACTGAAATTAGCAGCATTCTCTTTACATTTCAAATATCTTGCATCCTTTAAATAAATAAAATCAATAAATAATTGAATCTGATATTGTGTATTAAAATTTGGGGGATTGGGATTTAGCTCAGCAGCATAAGCACCTGCCTGACAAGCGCAAGGTTGTGAGCTGATCCCTGGTACCAAGAAATAAAATAAAAGAAAATTTGCTTTAAATTTACTATATGATTACCTCATCAAAGTTAGGTTTATTTACTCCTCAAATCAAGATCATGCACTCTGCTAGCTGCCCTATGTACACTGAGTCAAATTTTAAAATCTTGTAAAAGTTATGTCATGAAACAGTGCTTACTATGAATGATACTCCAATCTGCACAGCGAGATAATGATGAAGGGAATTTGCCATGAACTACGTCCACTCAAGGCTGTGAACCACATTTATAAAAATACAAATAACTGGAAATTGTGAAACAGTTAAAATAGTGTGAATTCCAAATAAATTACCAAGGCGGCACAGTGGGAGTGAACTAAAAGAAGCTGTTTCTGTGGCTTGCAGCTATTAAGCATTGATGGAAACAGGAATGCATCAGGTGAAGGCACAAACATACCTCGTCTAAGTGGGTGACCAATAGGAACAAGGGCAGGACATAGGACTTACGATGCTGTGTGATGAAAACCATTATTGTGAGAACCACGTGTGTGACCAGAAGTCCCTGTGTCCCCTACTATACAGAACAGTTACTTTCAGCAGTCACTTAAAGTTTTAAAAGTTGCACTAGCATGACAACATCTCAGCCCATGTTAGCTGGTATTAATCTGAATGCTGGGTGGGGATTTAGCTCAGTGGTGTAAGCACCTGCTTGGCAAGCACAAGGTCATGAGTTCAATCCCCAGTACTAAAAAAAAAATCTGAATGCTGATAGAAATCATTTCATAGAATTCCTGAAAGTAAAAAGTGAGGCAAAGAATTTAATGCAAAGTTGGCAACACAGGGATATTGAGCACATAACTGTAGACTTGCTAAAATGTGAGTATCACCAATGCGTCCATGAACTATAAGTATAAAATTCCAACAGGTACAGGCCACACTCCAACAACACTTTCTTTTCTTCTAGGTGAATTATAATAATATTTTCTGCATATTTTAATACATGTGTTAATAACAAAATGTAGCAAGTAAATTGGCTGGAGCAGTCTGGAATAGTTGGGGGAGTCGGCGTCTGCACGAGGGCTATGTCGCAATCCAAAGTCCAGCTTTCTCACTGTGTGGTCAGGCCAAGGAACCAGCTCACGGTGCTGCCACTCTGGCTACATCGTGTAAATACTAACGCTGTGCCATTTTTATCACCTGAGAGCAAGGGCGTCTAATACCCAAGGGACCCCTCCAAGATGTTCATGTTGGACTTGGTCATCTGCCTAGGGCAGCATCGGCCAGGTTTTTCCACTGTGACGTGATTTCACTTCTACAGCTTTCCAAGGGGTTCCTCTCTGCAGCAAAGCCATTAAAAGAAACCACTTCGCCTCCCAGTATGGGAAAACGTATCAATGAAAGGTCCTTTGCACAGAATTGTCTCTTGTCTTCTGTTTATTTATATGTACATTAAATCTGTAATTTACACGTGTGTGTACTCATATTCACTTTATCCTTTTGTTTTGTGTATAATTATTATTACTGTCAGTCACTATTAATACTCAAAATGATCCAATTTTGACTACTGGAAGCTTTGTAAGTTGTTTCCCATGCCTTTTGGACATCATCTCGTAATTTTTTTCTTTCTTTTTATTTTCCACATTCTTATTGCCTGGCATTGTAAGACTGATAATGTATATATGTCTATAGTACTATGATCAGTGACTTATCCAAAGGGTGTTGGTTATTTTTATTGGACAATAAGGTTGAAAATCAAGACCTGAGTGCTAGATGTACTCAGGTTAGTGGGAGTCATTGCTTCTAGACCCTCTTGGCTGAGAGATCAAGTGTACACGCTATCTAATGCATATGCACATGTCCATGAATGCCTCTTTATCAATACAGAATTAAACATGAATTATTACTGCAGTCTTCAGTGGTAACCCACAACTTCGGTGATTCTAGCTCCTGTCCTTGTTTATGTATTAATTTCTACTGGGGAAGACAACTCAAATCTATGCAGTCATTCCACTCAAGTATGCTTGTCTTTAAAAACAGTACTAGAATTATTAACCTTTGAACTTTAGAAAATGATTTCATGAGCTCAGGGATGGTATTTGTACGCAGCCACTTTTGCCTATGAAACATGCACATCCAAGGTTATTTGAATCAGCACATTTTCTCGTATATTTGTTGGTGTTGTTCCATGCATTTATCAGACAGTGGTCTTGTTCTATCACATTCAGCACTCTATCCTGGAATGTGATGGGTTACGTGAATCATTTTTTAAAACATGATCCAGTCTTACTAATTGCCTGGGTGTTATGAGGTATAACTGTTTTACATACTGTTCTGGCTAACGTCTGGCTGTCCCCCCAGTGCCTCATGTGGCCATAGATGAGGCTTTTTCAGAAGTAGTTGGATCTAGAGTGTGAGACACTGGGATTGACTGACAGTGCATCTCTAGTGTCAAGGGCAGTAGGATTAAGCCTGTGAGTGCTATCTGCCCTAAGTAGCCTGGATAGGAAGTGAGAGGTAGAAAGAGTTGTTATCATCCCTTGTTGCTTTGCAACCTTCTACCTACCAGGAACTGTTGGCCCGCTACCATGCCAACTGCCTTGGAAACAGAAGATTATGAACTAAAACCTCTACAAACTGTGAGCCAAGTAAACAGCCTCGCTTTAACTTTGCATGTCAGGAATTTGTCTCAGCAATGAGAGAAAAGTAACTCAGGCACACACCTTTGACCTCGTGCTAGTGATAGTTTGTTGAGGATTCTGCATGCATATGTATGACATGTATTTGTCTTTTTTAGTGTAATATCTCCACTGCTTCAGAATGAGGAAGGACTCCTTCTGTTGGCTTGAAATGTGGAAAATTTATATAATTTTTTTCCTAAATATTTAGAGAATTCAGTAAAATTATCTGAACCAGGTGCTTTACATTTTAATCATACATTGCTTTTCTTAAAGAAAAATACAATCTCATTCAGATTACAACGGTACCTCAGTTTACAAACTTCATTTGTTTTAGAATTTTGGGGAGGAAGGCTGTGTTCACGTTTGTGTGGAGAAGATGGCTGTGGCTGTGTTTGTTGCCTCTGCAGAGTCTGGGAAGGGAAGCAAACTTTTGCTGAACACTTGTTTATGAACCACTTTGGTAGTACTACTGTATTTATTTTGTCTGTTTTGTAAATTTCAGTGTTTCAGATGATGTTTATGTAATTCATTGTATTTATCTGTGTATAATAAAACAACATTTTAAAAAAACTTACCATTCATAAGATCATTGATAATGATTTCACATTGATTTCAGGTATTACTTCTTTATAGTTCTGTCTAGCAAAGATATTTATCAATTTTACTGATCTTTTCAAAGATTTATATCATGGTTTTATTGATTTTTTCTATAGTTTGGATATTCTTAATATCCTATATATGTATAAAATACTGATTTTTCACTACTCTTTGCTTTGGAGTTTTTTCTTTCTCTTAGAATCTTAGCACATTGTTTGCAGATATTTCTTTAGCGATGTATTCTCTCAGTAATATAAATCATCTCACAAGTTTAAAAAATGTATTTTTATTTTCAAACATTTTTCAGTGTGTCTGGAAATTTAAGACCTCATCAAATGTGTTATTTAGACATATTCTTTTTTGTCTGTAGATATTTGAGGATTTTCCAACTAAGTTCTATTAATGTCTAGTTGAGCTGCATTTTGTATTTAAAGAATATACGATATCTGATGCATTGATGTTTTTATTAAAAATAATTTGTGGTGTTCCCCATTACCCCCAGCCCTCATAAACACTTCACTAGCACCCCACAGACACACCAGCCTCAATTAATGCACTTTCTGGTTGCTAAAGTGTGCAACCCAGAGGGCAGGTGGCCTTGGAGCACGTTTGTGTGAGTCGGGACGGGGCACACTGCTGTTCTGCTCTGGGGACAGTCTGTGAACATAGGATGTGGTTGGCTGGTGGTGCATTCGGGTCAGCTGTGTCTTTAGAGACTCTCCATGTGCTTGTTTTGTCTGTTACTGAAATATGGATTTTGAAATTTCCACCAAAATAGTGGATTTATAAAGTTCTTTTTTCATTTGATCAGCTTCTGGAGCACTGATTTGGGGCTTGTTGTTTAGCGTGTATAAGTTTGCTGTGCCTTTTGGATGGAGCACTGTTTGTCTGTGTGAAAGGTTTTTCTTTCCCAACAATCTTCATTGTTCTGAAGTCCACTCTGCACAAAATTTACTTACTATTTGATATTACTTTATATTGTCATCAACAAGGCATGTCCTTTTACTGCTAAACTTTTAATTTTTAAAATGACTTTCTTTAAAAACAAATAGGAAGTTTCTTATAAACACATATCACTGAGCCTTTTTTAATATTAATTTTGACAATCTCTGTCTCCTAAAATATTATTTGGAGTTTTACATTTAAATTGATTATTGATAAAGTTGAATCAGTACCTACAGGTTTGTACCTGTATTGCATTATTATTTTTGGCATCTCTTTAACATCTCATCTCATCTCTTTAACCATTTGGCATCTCTTTAACCATCTCATACCAGTGTTATGGTTTATGTCGTTGGCCCCCAGGCCTCATGTATTTGCATTGTACATTTGTGACAGGTTCATTGTCTAGTGCTTGGATTGATGGTGTCAGGGCTATACCCTCCTATGGGGTGGAGCCAGGATGTGACGTAATGGCAGGAAGAAGGTGTGTCTCTCTCTTTTGCCGGTTTCCACTTGTTGTTTGCAGCTGCCATGACCTGCGGCCCCGCCATGCCACCCTGCCTTTGAGCCAACTGAGTGTGGACTGAAACCTCCAAAAACTGTAAGAAATAAACCTTTCCTTTCCCAAATTTGGGCATCAGGTATTTTGTCTCAATGAGAAGTAAAAAGTAACTAAGACACCTCCTGCCTTACCTTTGTTGCCCGGGACTGCCTTTGCTATTCTAGGTGTCTTCTGTTTCCAAGTGAATTTTAGGGATGTTTTCTCTGGATCTGTAAGGTATGTTCCTGGCATTTGATCAGGATTGCATTAAATCTGTGTAACAGTTTTTAGGAGTATGACCATTTTCAGGATGTTGACTCTTCCTAACGAAGAACAAGGGATACCTTTCTATTTTCTGACATCCTCTTCAATCTCTTTTTGTAGAATACTATAATTTTCAATGTGTAGGTAATATCCTTTGTTAGATTGATTCCTAAGTATTTCACTTTTTTCTATGCTATTGTATAAGTTGTTATTTCCATAATTTCTTTCTCAGTGAGTTTATTGATTATGTACAGGAATGCTATTGATTTTTGAGTCTTGACTTTGTATCCAGATACACTGCTGAATTTACTTATTAACTGTAGTAGTCTTTTACTGGAATTATAAGAGTGTTCTATGTAGCATATCATGTCATCTGCAAATAGCAATAATTTAACTTCTTCCTTTTCTGTCCTTAGTCCTTTTATTTCTCACTTTGGTCTAATTGCTCTGGCTAATGTTTCCAGAACTATATTGAATAGGTGCTGTGATAGTGGGCATCGTTGTCTTATTCCTGATTTTAGAATGAAAACTCAGTTTTTGTCCATTTAGTATAATATTGGGTGTTGGTTTGTCATAGATGACTTCTATCAGATTGAGACCATCTATTCTGTGTTTCTGTAGGGTTTTTAACATGAACGAGTGTTGGACTTTATCAAAAGCTTTTTCTGCATCTATTGAGATGATCATGTGATTCTTGTCTTTGGCTTTGTTAAGGTGATAATAACTATCATGTATATTACGTTTATTGATTTGCATATGTTAAACCATCCCTGCATTCCTGAGATAAATCCCACTTGGTCATTCTCCACTAATTTTTAAAGTTAGTTTTGCAGGGTACATCAACCTGGTTTGGAAGCTGTTTTCTTACAGGGTTTGAAATATTTCACTCCATACTCTTCTTGCCTTAAGGGTTTGTGTTGAGAAGTCAGTCATGATTCCGATGAGCTCTCCTTTGTAGGTAATCTGTTTCTTTTCTCCAAAAGCTTTCAATATTCTGTTCTTGTCTTGAATTTTTGGGATCTTGATTATTATATATCTAGGTGTAGATTTATTTCTGTTGTGGCTAATTGGAATCCTATATACCTCATTTATCTGTATTTCAAAGATTCTCTAGGCAATGTTTGTTCTTCAGGGTGTCCTCTGTGTATAGGAAGCCCTTGGTTTGTGTCTGTCCCAAGATGAGACCTTTTCAGGTCTTTTGAAATACAGATAAATGAGGTATATAGAATTCCTATGTGTAATTCTTTTTCCTATGTGTAATGGTCCATAGATTGCGTCAACTGGAGAAGATTAGAAGTTTAATCAAGTGACTCAGTGGCGGCCAAGATCCTCAATTTGTAAACATCTTCGTCCTGTGCAAGAGAAAGGCACAGCAATATTGTGAATGCTAGTGAGGCCATGAGGAGTGCAGTGGTAGCCTGTTTACAATATAAGGGAGGAGATGGAGCTTGCTCAATGCTCCCTTTTGGTTTTGCAGCTTTTGCTCTGTTCTGCCACACTGAAGTGTTGCCCTTGTCACTCTGCCTTGGAGCCAGTTAATTATGGACTGAAACCTCCATAAACTGTGAGCTAAATAAACTTTTTCTTCCTTAATTTTGGGTGTCTGGTATATTGTTCTATCAACAAGAGAAAAGTAACCAAGACACCATGCGTGGGAAATTTTCTGTATTACTTCCGCAAATAGTTTTTAAAGTCATTTGTGTTGGCTCTTGCTTTTTCATTGACACCAGTTAATCTTACATCATTTTTCTTTTGATCATCTTGTAGCTGTTTAATTTTTATTTTGTGATCTTTTGTTATTTTCAAAACATCTTTTCTTTCATGATCACTAGCCGAGATCCTGTCTTCAAGGTCTTAAAGTTGGACTTAAGTTTCATTCAAACACTTTCTCCAGTTTTCCATGGAAATTTAATTTTCTGGATATCTGTTTGAATTCATTTTATGCATTCTATTTCTTTCTTCTGGTTTCATGGTTTCCATTCTCTTTCTATTATAATCTACTTTTTATCTATCTCTACTCTAGACTTTCCAAGAAATTCCTTTATAAATGTTGACAGTTCTTTTATTCCCTGAGAGATTATTTCTCATCCATTTTCCTCTATAGCCTCATGGATTTTCTCTTTACTTCAGTTGCTAGTGTTTCAGAAATGTCAGGTGTGTGTTCCATTTTCCTCTATCTCATTGTCTCCTGGACTTGTTCTGGGTGGACTGGAGGTCTGAGATTGCATTTGGTTTCTGTGTCTTGTCATTTCCTATTTCAAAAATTTTTATTTTGTTTTCTGTGTTGATCATTGTAAATTTTTGCACTAGACAGCTTTATAACTAGTATCAAAGATTCTCTAGGCAATGTTTGTTCTTCAGGGTGTCCTCTGTGTTTAGGAAGCCCTTGGTTTGTGTCTGTCCCAAGATGAGACCTTTTCAGTTATTTAAGAATTAGATGTTGGCAGCTGTTTGGTTCAGTACCCCGTCTTTTGGTGTTGGGGTGTGGTGAGGTTATTACCCTAGAACTTCTCTGTATTGTTACAGAATTGATAAAAACTGATTATAACAGATATGATTTCCCGTTGAAGTAGTGCAGTTAGTACTGACAAGTATCATCAAGCACAGTTTAGAAACTGACAAACTGTGACAACTGTTAATATTATACCTTTAAGGATAAAAGCAAATCAATAGTCTTATAGCAGAGCAGAGTATAAATTGTGAGCTTGTACACCAAGAGTTTCCCCTGAGTAGAGTGCTTTTCCCCTGTGGTGGGGAAATTTAAGAGGGAGAGTGAATAGAACAGAGATAACTGGGGAGAAATAACACAGAAGCCAGGTTGGAGGACAAGGGATGCTCCCTCAAGCTTTGGGAAACCAGAGAAGAAGGCAGAAGAGAAAGAATGAAGGAGAAAGCAAAGAATCATTGAACTTGACTAGAAAAATTAGAAAGACTGTTCAATCATGTGAAAGTGTGATTAAATCTAGAAGAACATCAAAGAAAGGAGGGAAGGAGACAGATTAGAATAAAACGTAGGTAAAAGACAAAAAAAGGAAAAGGAACAAGAAACAAATCACAAACCAACAATAATAGAAAAGGAAAAGAAAAGAAAAAAAAGAAAAGAAAAGAAAAGAAAGGGAAAAAACAATATCCCTGGTGTCCACTGAGAGTCCAAAACTACGGGGTGACACTGCCAAGCTTGTGGTAGAGCTTGTGTGGAATTTGAGGCTGGTCTTCCCCTCCAGCTGTGGGAGCCTGGGGCCAGAGTCTCCAGGCAATACTTTCTGATGTCCCTTAGTGGCCTCCCACTCCTTACCCTGTTTCCCTTGGTACAGTCCCCCAGTTGCTGTGCTATTTTCAGAAGAGACAGGGGGCTGTTCTCAGTCCCATGCACCTTTGGCTCCTCCTCGTCCTTGCTCAGCCTTCCGTGTCCCTCTCCCCAGACAGCCTCTGTCCTCTCCGGTCCCTTGCTGCAGGGTGGGGTGGATGCTGGGATGTGGTCTGGTCCTCTGCTCCTGCTGTTGTGGTCCAAGGTTGCTCAGTCCCAGTTCTTACTCCTTTCCCAACATGGGGTGCTTACAAGTCCTGCTGCCCCTGTCACCTGCCTCTGCTGTGGTCTGTGACTTCCTCAGGGGAGCTGGGGGGCTGGGGGGTGTCTTTCTGCTCCGCCTTGGGCTGCACAGTCCTGTGGTGAAAAGCTGTTTAATTCCCTGCCCTCTCTACCTACATAGGAGGGGTTGGCTCTTCCATTTACTATGCAGCCCTGTAGTCTTTAATCTTGTTTCTGGTGGGCTCAAGTTAGCACTCTGGTCCACAAGAGGAATGGGAAGAAAAGCAAAAGAAAAGGCAAAAAAGGAAAGATATAAAAACAAGAAAAGGAAAACTGACCAATCTCTGGGGAGGGAACAGTTCTTGTTGACAGAATTTACTGCTGGACTGTAGCATTTTCTGCTTGAGGAACATACCAGAGGCAGGGGACCCTATATCCCAAGTCTGTCCTGTACGGCTTGATCTAGTCACACTATCTTATTATGTCCTCTTTTATTCTTCTTCTATCATTCCAATATGGAGGGCAGTCAGTTGTTCCAATCTGCTCACCCACCGGCACCCAGGCATACTGGCTGGCCTTTTCATTAAGTTCTTTGTTTGGCTTGATCTATTATTTTGTTTTCAGGGCATATGTCCTGCCTCTTTCTCCCAATACTTGTGTTCTACTTGAATTTCTCCGTGTAGCTCTGAATGAGGCTCCTCCTTTATTCACCCTTAGTTAACCTCTGAGCCTGCAGGATCTCTCAGATTCTTTTACTTTCATTTATCCTGAATTTGTCAATTTTCTTTTGTTTGGAAAAAGCTGGACATGCTGCATCACGTGACAGGGACAGAAGTGAATTCACCGTTATGTAATGGCTTCGAGTTAGTGTGGCTAGGAGCCATAGTCCGTTTCATGTTTACTGTACCTGTAGCTACCAGAGGCATCCGGTCGGCGCTGTTGCTTTCCTGCTAGTTTTTGGGGTCTCCTAGGGAGTCTTTTCACATAGTCCCCCTCGCCCCCCCGCCCCCGCCTCACTGCCGTTCGGTCTCCAGCCTGCTATCAGGACACTGGATCCATGTACACATGGGAGTAGGCAGGGGAGGACACATTCTCTCACCCTAGGTTTGAATCCCAACCTTCCACGCTGTTAGGTCTCCTGGCTGAGTCCTGAGGCTCCCCCAGGCTCAGAGATGCTTCTTCAGCCTCGCTGCTGAAAGGGGAAGGCTGGCTTGAGCCACAGTGGACACAGCCCCTTTGCAGTTGGGACCAGTTGCTAGAGTCTGTGTTGCCATGGAGATTATGCTGGGTGCACTTCCTGGAGATCACGGTCCTCCTCCCTCCCTGGCCAGGTAACCATCTTCCTTGGCGCTCTACTCCAAGGACTGCTGGTGTTCTCAGGAGGGAAAACCCTGCATGTGTGGGCCAGGACTCCAAACCGTGACCCCAACCCACCTGAGTTTTCCATCTGCACCAGTCTGTGGTCAGGCACCAGAACGTTCTGATGTTGCTCCTTGAATGTCCTCACCACGGGTGGCCCTGAGGCTCGGCCCAAGCCTGCAATCAGGGCATCACTCTGCAGTCACCCCTGGCTTCCCGCCTCAGGAGGCATTTCATCTTCAAATGTCAGTTCTCTGATGCATCTGAAAAAAGCCATCCAGCTTTCACTTGTTCAGTGTTTCTCCCCTTAGGAGGCAGAGGCAGCCTCCAAGTGCTTCAGCTATTAAGCCTGAAACTGAATGAACAAAAAGCTCCTATGGGGAGCAGCTCTGTGAGAGGACACCAGAAAGAAGTGTTTCAGTTCAGCAGCAGCCCCATTCCCCGCTTTGCCTGATGAGCAAGAATTTACTCACAATTTAAGAACCAGCCATTAGCTTAGGAGTACCAGACCTCAGATGTGGGCGGCCAAGTCTCAGGCACCGCCAGCTTCATTCCTGCCAAGATTTGGGATGCATGCCTGGATAGAGGAGGACATGGTTTCTGGACACTGGTGTAGCCTCCGCCATCTGTCCTGCCTCCCAGGCACACTTGCTCTCTTGCTGATGGTACAGGTGGCTTTGGCAGAAGGATTCTGAGGCCAGGGCCTTGTTTCTCATTGCAGTCGTCCTATGTTTCTAACAAGACTTAACACTTGACTGGGTTTTCAAGGTAGCCACCTAAGAATCATTTCAGGTATTTGCTTATTTATTGCTTCCTGCTAGAGTCAAGGGTTACCCATCCCATGAAGCCTCACATTGTGATTCAAAAAGGAAACGCACAGTATTTGGGTGTTGCTGGCTCTAAGAAGCTGGAAAATCCCAAATACATCATTAGCATGAGACCAAAGTCTACTTCTCAGCATGCTTTGGTCCGGCCTCCTCTCTTCTATGGAGATTTGCCATTGGCTACTACTGTGATGAAAATAAAGATGCCTGTGTCTTAGGCCAGGGAGGAAGGGTGTTGCCAGGGAGCTAAAGAGTGGTTGCTCATGGTGATTGGCCATGACTGTCAACGACGCGGCTGGAAAGGAGCCCAGAACTCTGTATTTATTTGTATTCTACTCAACACTCTGTACAGTACAAGAGCTAAATGAACAATACATTTATAATTACTATCTGCCCGTGACAAACTCACCTTTTCGAAAAACTGCAAGGTCCACATTTTGAGTCTCCAATAGAGGGACAAGAAATTAATTTACATACTGTTTGACTCACATAGCAACTTGACATAAAATACCCCTGAGAAGCACATAGCTCCCTGAGAGCTGAGCATTCCTTCTGTTACTCAAAGTGTAAGCCGACTTCCCTAGAAAGCTCAGCGAAGGGCCATCTTAGTGAGTTTCCATTACAGGAAATGTGTAAGTCTCTGTCATACTTTATTCCCCATCCTCTTTCAACTCTTAGGACAAAGAAAAAATTAAGAAAATGAAGAAAGAGGTAGGAGGTGGGGGTAGAGAGAGAGCTTTCTGTTATTTATGTATTTATTTATGTATGTATATATTTATTTGTTTGTTTGTTTGTTTGTTTATTTATTTTGAGACAGGACTCCCGAAGTAATCCAGACTGGCCTCAAAGTTGTGGCAGGGTACCTGCGTTAGCTTCCTGAGTGCTGGGACTACAGATGTGGTCACCGCATCCACTGAGTGAGTTTTTATCTTAGTGAAAGGTTTTGAGAGTAAATTATTATGTCAAAGAATAAAGCATTGTGTCCACTACACCCTTGCCTTGTACACCTTTCTCCAAATAACATTTATTGCAGCATTTATCTTCTGCTTTAACTACAAAGTCATTTAAATAGATGGGGACTTTTCGAGGATAAATAATAGTCTAAACCTAGTCCTAAACTTAAGCTGATGTTCTGATTTGAGCACGTGAAGTTTTCCTGTGAGAACCACACCATCTATCACAAAACACTCAATCAACTGTAATGTCACAGTGCCGAGGACAGAAGTGTGGACTTCATGAAGTCAACACAAAGACACTGATACCACAAGTGGGAACTGCATTTGCTACGCTTCCTTATGAGCCACCTTCTCAGTGTCAAACTCCTTAGACTGTGCACCTGCACTTTCAGAGGTATGTTTTATCCACACTGGTAGAATGGAAGTTACTCAGAGGTGAGGAGGAAGCACTGTGAAGACATGGAGTAGGCACTGTCCAACTGTGACTGCTTGTTTAGCCTGTGTCACTTTACTTTCTTTTACTTTATTTTATTTTAAAGAAGAAAAAATAGGATAAAACAAACCAAAACAAACCAGTGTCAGAGATACAGGACTTCTAAACATTACAAAATCAACACTAGTTATCATGATGCCTCTTCACATCTTCAAAATAGCTGCAGATAACTTCAGACATAGTAAAAATCATACAGAACAGAACAGAACAGGAGCAATAAAAACAAAACAATGAATGCAGTAAAGGGCCTCAAAATAAGCCAATAGTAAATCCAAAATTGCTACCATAATATTTCTTCCTATCTTTGAAATAGCTGCTCCTGCCATTGGATTTGACATAATCAAACAAAACAAAAGAGAATAAAACCCAACTCAACAAAACAATGGAAACTATATAGGACTTCCAAAAAAAGACCATAGGGAGTCAGCAATAGCTGCAACCCTCAGAAAGAGATCACTCCCAGATGCCACACTGTGTACCGCTATCCTCTGACCCTGTGATCAGACCACTGGCCCTAGCCCTGCAGTGTCAGTGAAACACCAAAGAACCACAGGCATCCAATTGCGTTTCACTTCCCTGGATGTCATCACAGCCTGTGTTTCTCTGGATGCTTCTTGTTTGCTAGCCTGATGCTGGAAGGAGCTGGGATCTGGTTGTCCCCAGGCCAGCAGTGACCTACACATGGCACTGGTTCCCAGACTAAGCTTGCTTCCTGGTGTGGTCTTCTCTCTATCCCCGAGCTGCGAATGGCTCCTTTGTTGCTTCTTTAAGACCTTAGTTGAACTGAAACTTAATTTTATGATTGGAGAAACGGGAGTAATGATCAGCATCCTTCTTGGAGACTTTGTAAGATGTGATTATCGTACTAACAAATTCATGTGTATCTTGGACATATCTTACTAGCATTGGAGAGAGAGATGTGGAAGCAGAGTCACAGGGGCCCCGCAGAGGACCCCAGAGACAGAGCAGAGAGCCCGCAGTTCCTCCTGCGCTCGTCCTTCAGGAGAGGCTGCTTTCTCCCTGGGATCTCACTCTTTTAGTTTTGGAAAGTGAATTTAGATGGAGGATGGATGATTTTGTGCAGTTCATTTGCATTTTCTTTATTTAAAAACTGTCTACACGGGCCGGGGATATAGCTCAGCAGCACAAGTGCTTGCCTTGTAAGTGCAAGGTTGTGAGTTTGATCCCAGGTACAAAAACAAAAAAGAGAAGAAAAGAAACCAACAAAACAAAAAACTGTTTACACACAGAAGAAATACAGTTAAGCAACAGTACATATGATGAAAGCTTAAATTAAAATGTGTGTTACAGTAAAGACATGTTTGCCTTCAATCGCCTTCACAGTTCACCGTCTCTCTCTGAATGCACTTATTCTGTCATTCTGACCACTTTCTGAAGCACTTCCAGAGTCTCCTTTTGTGAGGGTCCTCACAAGGAGTGAAGATAAAAAATAAAAGAAAGAAGACATGGTGAGTTTCGCAGCCGGGCCTCCTCCTCCTTGGCCCTGCGTCTGGGGCCAGCAGACTGCTGGTTCTTTCCCAAAATGACCATGTTCTGAGATAAGTGTTTTGACTCAAATCAGGCTATCCCAGCAGCCACAACAACACACGGGAAGACATTCATGAAAGAAGACTGTAGAACTGCTTTAGAAGTGGCGAGAACGATGAGGAAAATGCTTTTGGAAGGAGTGGGAGGATTTTGAGAGTGATTAATGGCAATATAGCTTTTACTGTAATACCTTTTTTAAAAAGTGTCGACTAGGCACGGTGTGTATTGATCACAGGCATTTCACTGCGGCCCATGGCTGGAGTCCTTATCCAGGACCAGAGACGTGGAATTACCGCAGGAGGCCGACAGCTGCACGCAGTGTGACAGTCACTGTTGCCTGCCACATGGTCCCTCCTAAGTGGCCGTCCTAGAAAATCACAGAGAGAGATAAACAACACCGGCTCTTGGGATGCAGCTTCCCAGCTCCAGAGCTCCCCGGGGATCGGCTCAGGCCGCAGGCAGCTGTGTCTGCCCTGCCTGAGATGTCACCCATAGTCTTGCCAGCAGCACCGAGCTCTTCCACTCTCCCCAGACTGCCTCCAGGGGCCTCAATCTAGAGCTAATAAATATTTTATTTCTTAAGTACATATTTACCGAGTATCTACTAATCATTGTAATGCACTGGATCCGACTACAGGTGTTCAATGATGAAATGATATTAGGAAAATTTACTAACACTTTGCTTCTGATTTTAACAAGTGAGACATATTTTAGATTTTTTCTGAGTTTGCAAATATGAAATAAATACTATGGCACATGTTTGTCTTTGAAGTGAGCATACGCCTCAGGGCTGGGTGTACTAACGCAGTGCATGGATACCACGTAATGCTAGCATCATGGTAACTGGCGTGTCTGTCTTTACATATGCTTGTGTCGGGGACCTCTGAGCTCCTCTCGTCTAGTTCTTTGTAAACATTTATTAACCTCACTGAGATGCAGACCTCTAGACGTCAGGCTTCCTGTGTCACTGTACTTTCGGTCTCTTTAACAGCTTCTCTTCTCTCCTCTCCTATCCTCTGGTCGCCACCGTTGGACCCCGGGCCAATCGTTCAGCTTCCACGTATGAGGGAGAAGGTGAGGCTTTTGTCTCTCTGTTCCAGGCTATTCATTTAAAATCATGTTCTCCAGTTCCATCAGTGTTCCTGCAAATGACAGGGCCTCATTGTGTGTCTATTATCTTTCTCTCTCTATCTATCTATCTACCCTCTATCTATCCATCTTCCACCTAGCCATCTGCTGTCTGTCCCATAACAAGATGGATCTTTGAATGTCTCCTAAACTGAGCATTAGTTACTGATTCCTGGGTTTGTAGTGTTTTAGAGCTGGTTGTGGCAAGTGGGAAAAGGGTATCAGGATTATGCACACCCCTCCCACATGATGAAAAGGCACAGAAAAAGGGAATCCTAACTTTTGCTCTGTTGTTAACTTTCCGTATGAATTAGTGAATTCTTTTGGCTTCCACAAAACATTTTTTCCCCTGATTTCAAATGAGGCTCTAATGTAACTGTAAGAGTCATTTGAGAAACCGGTTTCTATGCATTCAGCTAGTCAGTTCAGGTGGGTATAAAGCAGAAACAAATAAAGATACAGATCTGAGTGTGCTGTGTGAGCAGAACTGCTGCAAACTGGAAGCAAGTAGCACTTAGAACTGAGGGCTGGTTTCCTAGGCATTTGAGTATTTAGGTGTAGTAGTTCTGGTCTCCTGTCTTTCATTTCCTAAGTAACTAAAGACATTAAAATGGAAGGTAAAAATAATTGAAAAGGTGAATGTGAGAACTAAGTTAAATTTATTAAACTTTGCACAAATTTATATACTAGGTACTAGTAGGGATTTTAATGAAGAGATATTATTACCTGTAACATAAGAAAATGTTACAGTTTTAGTATTTTTTGTCTGATTTACATGCATTACACAAATATTATATAACAATAAAATAATTTTTAAAATCAGTGACAGCCTCCCTGAATAATAGTTTTTCATTTCATAGCAATGTCATATCAAATGATGGAAAACTGGTGTCTATAATATAAAGAAGATCAATTTTAACCCAGTTTTGCAGCACTTCTCTGGTTGAAGGTATTAATGCATTTAAGATATTCTCCACTTTTTGTGCTCTGAGTGAATGAAATTCCAACATTTTCATTTTATGAAGCATTAGACCTCAGCATTCATTTATGGTCTTTCAGAATATATGAACCCAGCACCTTGCCCAGATATCAGGAATGCAAAACTATACCTAAACTGCCAGACTTTAAATGCATGCCTTCTTCTATATTTGATTTGGAAGAAATGATCCTTCAGAAAATGCAGATGACTTATGAATCTGCTGCAGAAGTCTCCATTTCTACTTCTAGATCTCTATTTCCTGCCACCTGAGTAGACATTTTGTTTTGGAGTCAGGTAGGATCCATACAGAACCTTGAAACCCATTCTACAGGGGGGCATGGAGTATTATAAGAGCTCAAAACAGAGAGAATTAACCTGGCAGTCTAAGGTGGACCAAAGGTGGGACAGAGAGGCACATGGGGGAGAGACCATCCTGTGGGAGTCAGGGTCTGGAGCTACTGGTACAGGGCTGCAACCCTGAGCCTGAAGAAGGACCCAGAGCGTAACACTCAGGGTCACAGAGGGGCGGGAGGAAGAGAACAAGAAGGACAGAGAAAGAGAGAGACAGAGACAGAGAGGGAGCTGGAGGGAAAGATCCACTCACACCCGGTTTAGAAAACACAGAAATGCTTTGGCACTGAAGACCTTTTGGAATCCCTCCAGTTCCCCTTCTTCTCTGAGCACCCCTCCTGGGTGAGGCTCAGGAGGCAGAAGATTAGGGCACAGAAAAATGACCTGGCAAGTGGATGTGGCCTGGAGTTACAGAGATTTCAGGCACTTTCCCCTAACCATGGTACCGGGACCCAGTCAGAAAGAGCCACCTTCAGTTCTTCTGATGGGAACTCAAGCAGGCTTCGATAGAACGGCCTAGAGCTGACATCAGCCTACAGAGTGGGACACACAAGAGACCACGGCTTTCTCACAGGGGCTGCCCTCAGCCAGCCAAATGCACTTCATTTCCTACTTGCAATTGCCCCACACTTACTCTGCAGAGGCTGTTTACTTTCCAAACTTTAATAAATGTAATACCTCAATAGGTTTTGCACTTATTTTATCCAATTCTTGGTTCAGCACAATAAAAACCTAGACAGAATTCCGAGGAGTTCCAGCACTGTGGAACCCGATAATGCATGTGCTCCTTCTGGGTTGTATTCTGCCTCTGCTCCTGACTCCACTTGGTCCTTGCATGTAGGGTTTCAGGAGCACATCCCAAGTGCCCTGCCCACCTCACAAGGTCGACACTATGCTCCTCTGCTTAAGGGAACATCTCAGGACATGTTGCAGGAGGGTGATGCCCTCTGGCCGACACGGCCTTGTGCTTAAGTGCTGGGAAAAGAGTGTCTCAGTCTGTGGAGGCTGCTTCACAGGATATCATCGGCTGAGTGGCTTAAGCAGATACCTGTTCCTCACAGTTCTGGAAATGGAGAAGTCCAAGACAGAGTCACTGTGAGGAAGATCTGGTGCCTGGCAAAGACCTGTTCCTTGGTTCTTACATGTCTATCTTCCTGCCTAGCTCTCCGATAGAGGAAAGAGTGAGAGAACTCTCCAGGGTCTGTACAAAGAGTTAATAAACCTCACTCATGAAAGTTTCAACCTTAGAACCTAATCATCTCGAAATGGCTCACCTCCTAATAATATGGTGATGGGGAGCAGGATTTGAACATATGAATTTTGAGGCGGCATCGCCCTTTAATCCATGGCAAGAAGATACCTGATGGATGAAAGAGAGAGAGAGAGGAATTAATATCCACAAAAAAGAAGCAAGATTCGTGACATTATAGTGATGTGTGTCACCTTTGGGGTTATATCAGTTTTGTTATTTACCCTGCATTTAACAGCATGGGGATGGCATGACCCGGTTATAGTGAGGTGTATGGATCTAAATTGCTTGAAGTTACAGCAAAGAGCCAGTATGCAAAAGCGAGTCTCTGGGCTCTGGAGATCGGAATATACTCTTGCTAGAAGGAGGAACAGAGGCAGCTGGGGTGAAGACTCTTAGAGCACGGTGGGAGGCTGGGCCTCTGACCACAGAAGGAGGCCAGTGGTCAGCTCCCAAGCAAGCACTTGACTGCCTTAGCTCCTTCCTGCCTAAGGGGGAAGGAGCTCTCCACCTGCCGAGGTACAGGAAGCAGCTGGGGGTGGCCTGAGAATCTAAGAGCTTTTGTGACCAGCACCAGCTCCTCCTCTTGCTTCTGAGAAGCAAACTTTTGGGAGTTTCCCTCATGTGTCAGGCTCACAGACACTGCAGAATTTTCAGCAAAGAAAATGCTCCTGAGGACGCATTCTGCTATATCTTAATTCAGTTTCCTCCCTTCTCATTGATTGAGTTAACTGATGTAATTAAAACTGTGCAATGTGCTGCATTGCTGCCAGGGTACTGGCCCCTCAATTTTGGGGAATTGTATATAATTATATTAAACTAAATCTCTTCAAAGTAATTCAATTGATCTCCAAGAGAATATTGAATTAACTGATGTCAGAAAGCTTGTTTCTTTACACTTTTTCCCTCTGAGTGGCCCCAGACGATCTCATGTTTGGATGAATATGCTCATGGTGAGTAGGCATCACACGCAACCTAACTGCTACTCACAGCTTATTCATTTGTCATTTTTATTTCTTATTCTGTATATACATATAAATTGTAACTACATGTTGCCATGATATTTAGAATATAATGATGTCCTAGAAGAGAATAAATCTGTCAATGTTCTTTATTATAATTTAAGACAAAGCATCCCTTATAATCAATCACTCATAAAAGTTTAATACTGAAAAAAAGCTACACAACAATCCAAAAATAATATTTCCATCATTAAGAACAACAATGCAAAATTATGCATGAATGCTAAGACTGAAAGATCTTAAGTGCCTTTGCTGGCTTTGTAAATATTGATATCACAGAAGAGCCCTCCTTAATATCTGACAACTCTTACTGGAAGGCATTGATATACAAACACTGTTATGTTTATGGTGAAATATTTTGTTTTGGTAGCAAGATTTATAGTTGCAAGTGGGATCAAAAATATCTTTGTGCCTATGGTTAAGACAGGAGTCTTGAGTGAAAAATAAATAATTTGTAAAACTGAGCTGTAAACCTTCCAAATGTGTGTGTTTGAGGTTCTCTGTAGGTCCACCTATAGAAACAATCATGGAGGGAGAGGAAAAGCCAATAAATAAATAAAATGCAATTTAGAATGAGAGGTCTGAGTCCGCAGTGAGGTCCAGTGCCAAGTTCCTGCGAGGTTCTCCTCCCCTTCTCTCTGTGAGGGCTGACGTCGGTTCTCCTGGGTGGATCTGCACACCTCTGACCGTACCTGAAGGAGTCCAGATCCTTCCTATGCACGACGGCAGCTGCTGCCCCAGAACAGGAGGAGGGAGAGGCTGACTCTGATATTGCAGAACACTTAACCTGAGCGTACTGTGCAGTTACAGAACATGAGCCAAAGACGAGACAAATCTTTCAGATGAAATGTCTTACTTGGAGAGTCAAAGCTCTATCTGTGGCCTCCTGAGAACATTTCAGGTGTGTGTGTGTGTGTGTGTGTGTACATTTGCATATATTTTCTGGCATGACAACCATAAAATTACGAAGGACTTTTCAGCTGATCTGCAACATGAAGTTAAATAATTACTTCTGTAGGAGAAAGAGTCAAGTAAAATTACTTTGGGAGGAGTAATTACGCTTTGTGGAGACAGCACCCTGTGGATCTCTCGTGTTTCTGCACTCTTGCAAGCTGAGGTTTAATGGTCTTCGTTCTGAACCATCTTGACACGGAAGTAAAGTAAATAGCGCTGACAGGTAGAGTTAGGGCCCCTCTCTGGAACACAGAATAGACTTGTAGGAAGATTTAGAATGTGCCCAGTGTTCTTGAGAGCCCCAAAAGCCAGTCTTCTGTGACTGCCCACACGCGGGCTCAGGGCTCAGAGTTCCGCCCTCCTGAGGAAGCTCACTGACGGAGCAGGTGTTTGCAGGCCCTTTGTGGCCCTATGGGGACTGGCACTCAGGGAACCCAGCAAGACACACTGGTGCCCTTGACACCTGCACTGCTGTGGTAGCTACATCTCTCTGCTAAGCCATGAGTCCAGGTCCTCAATACAGATGGCACCATGGAAAGACATCAGGGCCAACAACCCATCACATACCCACAGTTCTGGTGACAAAATCATGACCACATGGACTGACGGTGACAGTGGCCTCTTCTAGAAGAGGAATGAGGTAGGAGGATGAAGACTGGGCTGCGCCACGGGAAATTCACGGTCAGGGTCTTCTGGGTATCAGTGGGTCCTCTCGCCGTGGCTGTTAAAGGGGAGGAACGGGATGTGGCTGCCCGCTGAGCATGGTAAACCAGGCCCCCGTGTGTGAGCCAGTCCTGCTGTGCTAGGTCTCCACAGGGCGGGGCCACTGCCTGCTCAGTCTGAACAGCAGACCCAGGCTTCTCCTTCTAAACTTGATCCAGCAGAGCCTTCAGTGGCTAAACCTGAGAGGCGGAAACCCCACGTCCTGCAGGAGGCCCTTCAGCCCTGCTCAGCGCCCAGCTGCCATAGGGAACCTGATGGTTAAGGGTGTGGCCAGAATCTCAGCCTTCAGGGAGAGGAAGGCCACAGGGATGGTCACTCACGTGTGTGACTGGGTGGAGCACATGCCTGGAGTCTCCCCCTGGACGTGAGTAGGGCTCTCCACAGTGAGAAGGAAACTGGCCTCAACCACAGTGGACAAATGGAGTGCAGGTTAGGTGCTGCTTCCTTCTCCGAGTGCAGGGTAGGAATCGGTGCTGGGTGCTGCACTTCCTGTCACGGGGCTCCCAGCGAGCTTCTTCCAGAGACGTACCTGCTCTGCACACAGCGATGCGTGAGTGCCTTTGGCACGGCATTTACTGTGAGGCACAAGTTTCTCTGCATGGTTCTTTTGCCAAATGGAGCACCTGGCAGAGAGGCAGCCTCCTCCTCAAGAGGTCCTCTGTCCTCTGGGGCTTTGCTTTTCTCACTCTGACACAGCTCCCTGGAACTCCCTGCAGGAAATCAGCCACTCACTTTCTAATGGTGCTAACAGGCTTCTCTTCCAGCCAAACACCGCGTCAGAGAGTCCTTGAGGGGGGCAGGGCCATTTTGGGGGCAGTCATCCTGAATTCAAGGACTAACTCTGTGGGAAGAACCAGTGAGCTTCCCCTGTCAGCAGGAAATGGTCTCTTGCAGAATGTGACCCCCTCTCTCCTAGGCCACACTTTTCTCTGACTGCTCCATCCAAGCCCTCCTCAGGAGACTCCAATTGACTAAGAACCAGCACAAATAGCAGACCCTCAGCATCACAGATTCTACCACCCTGGTCATTTAGAGACTCAAGTAAACGCCCCCACAAGGTGCATCCAAGCTTCATCTCCAGAAGGACCAGGACCTCACCTCTAGGGACGTCTTACCTTTGAAAGCTCAAAGACGCAGAATGTTTTGTTTGTTCCTCCCAAAACTATCTTAGACAAACAGAGCCCTGGACTCCCTCCTAAAGTAGTTACTTTGAAAAGCTCGCCATCATAAAGCCTTTATTTGCTCCTTTGAGATTAAGACCTGCTACCGTGTACAATTTCCTTCTCAAGGACCTGAGAGAGAGCTGTGTGTTTGACATGGATCCCTTAGGCTTGGGACCTAAATCCAAGGTGATCCCGCCTGAAGCCCTTTCCTCCTGCTGTCTGTGAATGTGCACCTCTCTCCCTGCGCCTGTGCCCCAACGCCCCGCCCCCTGCTTACTGGTCCAGGCTCACATCGAGTGACATGTGCACACATTGAAACTGAGATCAGATCTCTGTGTCCTCTTTCCTCCAGGACTCGTTAAAAATGCATTTAAATTTTAAGGAGCAGTAATTATGACAGGGAAAGACGCACTGCTATCAGTCTACTTAGATATATTCCCTTTGCTTTAAACACACAAATCCCATCTCTGTTAGCACTTTCTAAAGCAGTCTTGAAAGTCCTTTTCTGTGAGGGTCTTTACCAGATGTGACCAAAACTCAGGAAGCATTGCTGTTAAATACCATGCAAGGGAGAGACAGGCTCATGAAAACATGACAGAGTGTCCTCAGGCATCGTGTCCCCAGTTCTGGCACTGTGTGACTGCTAGTTCTTCCCCAAAGTCAAGAGGACCATGAAAAGTCAACATTTGGAATTAATTCAGGACATCACAACTGTGCAATGCCTTACATGACAGAGGACGTCCAGAACTGCTCAGGCAGTGACAAAAGAGATGGAATGAGTGTATTCAAAGCCAGAGTATTCATCACACGTCTTTTATGGCAATGGATTGTCGTAAGGGTGAACATTTACGCTGTTTTGCAATCAGTAAACCTGTAATTTTAATAAAAAAAAGAATAGAAAAGTAGATTGTCTTAAATAATTTAACTACTTCCCCTCCTAAAAATGGACACATAAGATCAAAGTTAGGTTTTTAAAGGTAAATTTATCAAAAGCATTCAAGAAGAGATAACATTGATGTTTTAAAAATAAATGGACCAATCAGAGCACAAGTCATACACCAAAAAAGACTCTTACAGAAAAGAAACAAACAGATAAGAGCACAACACTTTCATTTCATTGAACTAACACAAACTAGGAGTACAAATTAACATAGATGTTGAAATTGTTTGATAGAATGGAACGGAGAATTTGGGGAACTACTGAACTTCTCCCCACTTCCTATTCTCTATCTTCTATTTTGCTCTTTATTTATATATCTGTATATTTTGATTTTCTCATCTGAGTGAAGCCATGCCGTGTTTAAGCTTGTGTGTCTGATTTATTTCACAGAGCATTATGTTCTCAAGTTGCATCCATTTGCCTGTGAATAATATTATGGCACACAAGGCATTAATTATTGCTCTTCTGTAATTATCTAGTTATGAAATTTTGTCTTACTGATTTCATAGAACTTAGAAGAGTGCTTTTTAATATTTTCTTTATTCATATTTACATGTGTTATATTCAAATACAAAATAAATAGACTAGAATCACTAATAAAGAAGAAAAAATAAATTAAGGCAGGTTAGCATATGCCACAAAAAGAAAACTGAATATGCTCATAGGTGAATAAAATGGGTAGCATGGAATGAAAGATGCAAACACATTAACTATCTTTTATTAGCAACTAAGGATACGCAGTGTTTGTATCATTATGGAAATTTGCTCGTTTGGCTCGGCACGGGTGTGTTTAAGACAGTGTGTCAGTGTGTTTAGAGAAACAGAGGGAAGATACACACATCTGTAAGAATTCTCAGGGTTGGCTTCCAGTGGTCACCCGGAGAGTCAGGTGTGGGAAGTGCAGAGCGCTGCCTGCGTGCAGGGGATCCGAAGGATCCAGTCAGAGGCCTGGATCCCCGAGGAGTCCCTGCAGTCCCACAGCGGCGGGCGAGAGGTGGCAGGGCCAGGCCGTGGACCTTGCTGGAGGCCAGTGTGGGCGTGGGCGGAGACCAGAGCCCCTCTGGCGAAGCGGGAGCCAGCCCATCCCCTGTGTCTCTCCTGCTCCATTCTGCTGACCGTGCTCCCTGCAGCGGGTCTTCCACACCCAGGACCTCGCTGATCCAGTTTAGTGTCAACTCAAGTGGACACAAGTAGTTAACTGACACGGTGTGTGCGCAGTGCCCAAAGCCTTCATGTCGTGTGAAGCTTTTTTCAGTTCTGCAGTATAAATTCTGCAGTCTCAAAATAATCACTGTTTAAAATTTAATTACTTCGATTTCTTAACCGCTTGTTACATGGGCTGTTTTAACAGCATTTTGTCCAGTATTTAAGTGCTTCCTCCTGGATAATTCGCAATAACCTATTTTCGAGGTCACTGGCTCGTCTTCGCTGGGTGAAGTCTAATATGAAGGCTTTTCAGAGCGTTTTGTCTCCGTGTCATCCTGCTTTCCATTTTGGCCACTTTGGGCAGACTCCTGTCATTTCCACCCATGCACGGCAGCTTTGCCTCGGTCCGTGCTTCCTGGCTCTCCAGAGGGAGCCTTTCACACGTCCCTCTGGGTCCTGCCTGAGCGTAGCTCCCCTGATCACTTTAACGTCCTCCTCTTCCTCACTTTCCTGCCTCTTGGACTGAAAGCCAGCAGCCCCGGACGGGGCAGTGTGGACAGAGGCAGTCATGTGGGTGTCTTTAAAGGGGACACCTGTGCTCTCTTCCGTTTGTGGCATGCTGGCAGCCTGGCCTGGGCTGTGCTGGGCAGCACTTTTCTCAAGGCCAAGGCACCCTGTGGACTTCAGGTTTCAAAAGTCTTCCTTACTGAGCTGGGCACCGTGAGGTTCTGGGGAGGCTGATCCAGGAGGACCTCAGGTTGAAACCCCGCCTGGGCTGCCTAGCGACTTAGCAACGCTCTCTCTGAAAATATAAAATAAATAATAAAATAAAACAAAACAAAACAAAATAGTCTGTGCATGTAGCTTAGTGTGAAGGCTCTGGTCTCAATTGCAGAAAAAAAAATCTCTTTTACTCCTTGCATATGGGTGTCACTTCACTGCTTCTGCGCACCCACCCTTGGGGTCAAGAGGTCCCCGCACCCGCACCTTGAGGCCTCCCCCATCCTCTGCCCCTCAGTGGCGCTCTGGAGGAGCTTAGGCCTCAGGTCCTTGGGGTAGCACATAGTTCAGTGCTCACTGTTGTTCCGGCGTGGCCTCAAGGGAAGGTCAAGGTCTAGGCTTGCGGCTCCTCGGTTCTGCCCCGCTTTGGGAAACTGCTGGGAGCTGACCTGGAGAGCTGTGCCCCTCCAGGGACACACAGGGATGTTTGCTCACCCTTTATTTTGAGGCAGGGCCTTGAACTCACCCCAGCCAGGCTACCTCTCCAGGGTCTCAGTGACCCCCATCCATTTGGGCCCTGGGGACACCTGCCAAGGCCTCCGCTCTCACACAAGGAAGAAACCTTGTGATTTTCTAAATTATGCAGCACTGACTTCTAGGTGATTATGCTTCTTAGCTGCATTAAGAGCTATGTCCTTATGAGCTCTCTGGATTCAAGCACAATACAAAATGCTATAGTATTTTTTGGTAAATATTATTTTTCATTTAATTATTTTTCTTATAAATAGAATAAAACCCAACAATACAAGACAGAGTAAAGCCAATCAAAGCAAAGCAGTGAACATGGTACAGAACATCAAATAGGACAACAGATCATCAGCAATGGCTACCATACTATATCTTGTTATCTTCACAATAGCTGTCCATTCTCTCAGACATAGTAAAATCAAATAAAACAAAGCAGAATGAAACCAATCCAAACAGAGCATCGAACAAACCAAAACAATAAATTGGAGCAAAACTAAACGGTGAGAAAAAATTCAGTTTCAAAAACAAGACAGCAGGAAATCCCCCATATTTGCCATATTGCGTGCTTCTGTTCTCCCTCCTAGTAGATGCTCAGACCACTGGCCTTACTTCTGCAAAGTCAAACAGTACACGTGTTTAGGTGTTTTTGTACCTCAGTTGTTATCAGCTCAGCCTGTTCTCTGAACCTGCTGGTTCAGAGCCGGGAGGAGGAGGGTCAGCTGCTCCCAACCCCCCCTCCCCGTGAAGTTTACTGGAAGCTCAAAGTGGCTTCCTGCTGTGCTCCTCCCAGGCCCAGCATGGCCTCTGAAGCCTCACCGGAAAAGTGAACTGGCATCTCTTCCTGGGCCCTGAGTGGTCTGCTGGTAAGTATTATTTTTAAGCTTTCAGTTTTATTTCTTCTGATCAAAGATAGGAACTTAAGTGTATTTTAAAAGTTTTCTTTTAACATTTATGAAACTTTCAAGTCCTGTTTTTTTAAAAATACTCCAGTCGTATTTTTGAAGATATAAACACTTAGAACTGTACCAGTTGATATACACACATCTGTATGTGCACACTCAGCCAGTATACGCATATATGCTGTACCAGGGCACACTCACCCATGCACACACACCATATCTGGACACACTTGTCTACGCACACACCCTGCTTGCAGTGTGGAGCTGCTCTAAGCAATCGTCTTGCAGGAAGCAGGCCTGAAACAAGAGCAGTGCGTTCACTCCTGGTTCTGGAGGACAGTGAGGCAAACCCAAGACCTCCCTGGAGGATGGGAGTCCTCAGCTGCCCTGATTTAGACCCCAGCATGCCTTGGAGTGTGCTAGGAACCCATGAATTTGTTACGACCCCACGTGGCTTTCTTCTCTTGTGTCCCCGTCACTTCCATTTTTTTTATATGCACATCTGTCAAATTTGATTTAAAAAGTTCACTTGTCCTGCATGATCTCCTTCTAACTACGGACTTGCCATCACTGCATCAAGTATGATAATCACCTGCGAAATGGGGGTTAGAGTCCAGGTTGTCTTTCTGATGGACACGGCTCAACCATGAAACACACACAAGAATCTACCAGGATGACTTCAGGGTAGGAGTGCAGGAATGGTTCAACAGCAGGAAATGGCCCATTGTGTCTCATTTCACTGATATTTATTAAATTAATACTCATATAGTCATGTTACTTGTTCACAGAGGAAACAATATTACTATATCTTAATTTAACCATTGATCTTACAGTAATATTTAACTTAATTTAAAATATTGGAAACACGTTAGATTTCTAATAGAAATATTTATCAGAATGTGCCTCAAGTAATTTTTTATTAATGATGTATTAGTATTCCCTAATTTAATCAGAGACGATGACGGCCAGACTTCCCCTAGTATAGCATACTGGCCTGGAGCTTCTAACAGTTGCCAGTCAATAAAAATGAAACCTCGCATAGAAAATGGAAAAGTAAACAATATTTTCATGAATTTAGGTGATTTTATCTTCCTGGATTTTGTAGAGAATTACCAAATTCTGTGCTTAAATATACATAATAATGCAAAATGTGTTTTGAAAAGTGTCATTTTTTAAAGGAAAAAATGAAAAACAGTATTAGGAGCTGAAGGAAAGGCAAGGTAGGTGACCACAGTCCTTCCACGGCATAGACTGTAAATATCAGCAATAGCCCCCCAGCACCAGAGGAGAGGAAATGCACGTTCAGAGAGGTTGTCTTGCTCCAACTTTTTATTATTTAGTGCTTTATTATCAGGGTCAGATGAGAACTGCTATTTAGATACATAGAATGCAAATCACAGAAATAAAGACATTTTACTTGCATAACGTTATCTAGAAATAAATCCTTCCCCATGTAGTTGATGTTGGTAAGCACAAGGTATTATTAAAAAGTAGAGTGAATATTTAGATTAAAAAATTTAAAGATTGTTACAGTAAAAGACATGTTAGTATTAATCCTGCTAAAACACTCCTCTCATCAAATACACTTCTTGTGTCATCTTGGGACTTGCTGACGCAGTTCTTGGAGCCCTCTTTCATATGGTTTTTGGCATATTTGATGTCCTGAATTGATTCAAAATATGGCAACTTCTCTCAGATGCACACAGCTCGTCATTATCCATCTTATTTACCCTGGGTGGTACCATGTGACTTCTGAGTCTTCCCTTTTTCCAGTAAGGACATCTGACATATTTGATCAAAAGTTCACCTGTTCTACATGATCTCAGAATGACCACGGAAGGTAAATATTTTCAAATGACCCAGGGCGCTGAAGCAGCAGCCACAGCCCAGCTAAGACCCTGCGGAGTGAGAGGCCTTGCCACGCGGCTTCAGAAAGTGCAGAGTGATGGGATGAGTGTGCTTCAGGCAGGCGAGCAGTCTGAGGTGAATTAATTGCAATGTGTCTTTTCCTCTAACATTATTTTTTAATGTACACATTCGCCTGTATTTTGATCATAAGTCATACTTATTCATGGTCAATTATTCATACCTATGTATAAAATCTGTTGCATTTATTTAGGTGTAAGTAGACTGTGAGAAACTCTCTCTCCTGTACCACAAAGCCTTCATTCTCCGCATTATTTTTTCTCTCCGGAGGTCTATTAGGATTGCTTCTCCACACCTGTCCAAGCTGCTGATGCACTATTGCAGGCCTGGTAGTTGTAAGCAATAGAGACAGAGCCCTCCCGGTGCTGGAGGCTGCCATCTAGGACCGGCCCTAGTGGGCCCCGTGTCTGGGAGAGGATGGCTCCTTCTTCCCGTGTCCCTGTGGGATGAACGCCCGAGCGAGCCTGCCGTGCCTTCACCGAGGCTCAGTTCTGTTCCTGAGCCTGGGGCCTCGAGGGGAGGTCATTCCCCCAGTCCTACCTCCTCATCATTTGACTCTGCGTGTTCAGTTCCACTCTAGCAGCTTTGGAGGGGAAGCTGCTGTCACACGGGAAAGAACAGCCACCGGTGTGGTGAATTGTGCTCTGCGTCCGCGTGTGCGCCTCCAAGCTGCACGCACTGAACCTGCAGACAGCCGAATGCCACGCGAAGCTGCCAGGATGGGACCAGCGTGGACCCCGCACAGGCCTGGGGTCCGCAAAGCTCCGATCAGGTTCCCACCGCACCAGACCCTCTACTGCGGCAGGGGACACTGCAGTCCTCTACTCCGATCACATACAAGTCGGGTCGATCTTGAGTGACGTCTTTGACTATGAAGGGCAAAAATATAACCCTTAAATTACCATGTTTATGTCTCCGTTTTTAGTTCCCCACAGAAAGTAAACACGCTGGAGAGCCTCGTGGCAATTACAGGCTGCTCTTCAGTCGCGGTTTAATTACGAGTGAGTCAATCAACACGGTTCTTCTCTGCCTCCTTCCAGTGCTCTAACCCAGTTTCAAACATGATGTCTCCAGGATCTGGGCTTTTATTTCCTTCTCATCCAGGTATCCTCGCCCTGAGAAGTGGCTGCATGTCAATATGCATCACCGCTTTTTACTTTACCTGGCGATGGCTTTTTCTCAATATTTTCCACGATACTTCATCTCTGGATAAAAAAATACAGCTGCTGCAAACAGGAGGCAATCAATGCAAAGCATTAGTGGTCAAAACACATGTAAAACATACTAATGCAGTATGAGACAGTAACGCTGTGATTAGACAAAATTATTTTTCACACGCATAACTGAGATTTCAGACAAAACTAAAAGTTAAAAAGTGTTCATTGCAAAAGGTATGTTACAAATAACAGGGGAGATCTTCGTTTCACCTGAAGCCTTGGGTTTTTATTTGGTTCAATTCAGGTCAGTGAAATAGTTCCCAATGCTTTGAGAAAATTGGAGGCTAAATAATTTTCAACTTTGCTCCAAAATCGCTTTCAGTATATCCCAGCATTACTGCAGTCCCTTGGTACCAGGAACCTTTTTTTACCTGCCGTGGGTGGGAAAAATGTGTAAAGTCTGCGGTCCGAGTCTGTGCAATGCCAAGGAGCAGCATCAGTCGCAGACCCTGCTAGCTTTTCTGTGTTCCCTTCCCGCAGTTAGAGGCAGCGCAGCGTCCTGCAGGTAGCTGTCCTCTCAAAGAGCTGACAGCTGCAAGCTCCCCAATTAAGACGCTATTGTTTTCAAGCTGGACAAAACCAACACTTTATGGAAAATGAGGACATCTGGAGAGACACTTAGGTAAGACTTGCTCAGCCAATCCTCAGAAAAGATAAACACTGGGATCTCTGCCAAGAAGTTGACAGCAGAAATGCAGAGGCCTTTATCCTAGGTCCCCACCGTTCCCCTGACCCCGTGGATCCATGGGAGAAAGGAAGTCTGCAGACGTTGGTCGGATGAGCATTCCAGCGAAGTAGTCGGCTGTGGTCAGGGACCCTGGACGGGCAGCTGCACTTCAGAGCTGGCCTGGGAGCTCACAGAACACAGTCTGTCGGGGTTGTCATACGCCTCCTCCGAAAACCACAAACACACACTCTCAGAGTCTGAGCGGAAACTGAGGGTCTCTTTATATGGCTTCTGTTTCTTCTGGGGAAAAACAAATTCTTTTTTAAATGGGTAAAAATCCCTTCTCAATATGAAGATAATACCTGACATACTATCTGTAGCAGTGACCTAGAGGTTTGGGATCAGAAATCTAGGTCCTACAAACCCCATCTAATTAACTGTACATCCTATGTGGAGACTAAAAAGAATGCAGTGAAGTGATTTCACATTGTGCCATTAAATATCCACTTAAATGAGAGTGCAAAATGGATTAGCGTATGCATGTGTCAAGGTTTGTGGAAAAGGCCTGGTCAGACCACCTTCCTCAGGAATCAACAAGCGCAGCCAACACAGGCTGAGGGGGAGTTTAACATACAGGAATCTTTGTGGGGGGGGGCATTGCACTTATTTAAGGAATGTTTTTTATTTTTTATTTTTAAGTCAGCATTTTGTATTAATATCTGTGTACTCATTAAAACACAGCTATGTTAATAGGTATTTTTGTTCTGTCTCTGTTTTTTTCCCCAATTTTTTCATTGCTGCCCTTCTAAGACAACATCGCTTTGCAGCCCAGCAGGGCTTGGTCTTGCCTTCTCACTGCACCTTTCCTGCTGCTGACGGGCAGGTGTGAGCTATTTAAAGGTGACATTTAAACATTATTCTAATGTGACAACAGCAAAAAATACAACTCTGGAAGAATGAAACAAGTCAATTGCAAAAGACCCTCATAACTGCGTTCATGGAGAGCTGTCTGAGGTGTGAGCCTGGCTAGTGCTACTGGCGTGTTTTACATTCACTTGTCTGTGGATTATCAAGGGTGCACTGCAGTTTTATGCCCTGGACATTTTCCTGAAAGAGATCTGAGAGGATTCTCCCATAGCTCTAAAGCCAGATAAAATAAACTACTCAAAATATCTAACAAAAAGAGAAATTTGTTGAATTCACAGATATACCACTTGCTCCCCACATCCTCAGTTTGGTGTTGCCCAGTTTTGGTCTAGACACTAATAGTTTGATCACCAGGCAAATCTCTTCCATAAGGAAGGAAGTTACTACTCAAACAGCAAGTTGTGTCTGAACTGACCTTTCGCCGTGTAGAATACCTGCAGGTACTTTGTTTTCACTCGGCACTTGACTCGGGCGCGCAGTACCTAGTGAGGAAAGAACCAAGCACGCCCAAGGAGGGCACTGTCTTTTGCGTGGCTGGGTCCCTCTGCCTGTGCTCCCAAGCAGTGTGGCTGCCCCCCACAATTGTCTCCAGCTGCCACAGGAACGTGGACCCGGTGCGCGGGCTTCTCATGTACTCTCGGTTCTTCTACTTTTATAATCTATGTGCAAAGATTGATGAAAAATCTGTCATGTTCATTACAATCTTCTATGATCAAAGAAAGCCGTGGGTGGCACCCTGAGGTGATTGGTAGAAACCACACTATGACAGAAGTCCTCCTGCTCTCCCTAGCTCCTTAACCTCAAGGAATTGGGCCACGGACACTGTTTTAATTAAAGCAACAACAACAACAACAACAACAACAAAAATCTGTCCTAGCCAAAGTTGTTATTTCTGACTCCCGATTAATCTTGAAGATGATATGCAATGACCTACACATGAGGGTGAACTGGGGGTCTCCGAACCTGACCCGCAAGAAGCTCAAGAAACCACACACCTTTCTATGTCCTCCCGAGGGTGGAGAGGTCCAAAAAGACTCAGCACAAGCAAAAGAACAAACCTTCCTCAAACTGGAAGGAGGTGAGACTCACTCATCATGGGCACCAGTCCTCTGCAGTATGATGAGTCCCCCAAGACCAAAATATCCCTGACTATAAAATCCATGTGCCCTTTACACAACTCACCAGGTTTCCTATCTATCTAAAAAACAGTTTGGGTTTTGCTCTTTTTTGCATAATGTATCTTTTGCTGTCTGTCAGTCACCAGGGCCAGCCACATGGCCAGCACTTGATTTTGTTAAACCTCTGTTGAGTAGACTGAAAAATTAGTGGTGCATTCTAGTTGAGAAATAATAGGTTGAGTTGAAACTTTGTAGTCACTCTAGAGCGATGCAGAATATTAAAGAGAGGAGGCAAGTAGATAAGAAAGAGTTTAATGAGGGCGTACAGAGGGAGTCACCACAGGGAAGGCTGTGGTGGTTCTCCCTGCAGACAAAGGGCAGGTTCTGCCTGATATAGGCTCTGATGGGGGAAGGGCTCTGGGGATGGCGTGAGCTGATTTATTTTGTGAGAGTGCAGGGGACTGGGTAAACCTTTACACACATGAGCTTTGGCAGACTTTCAGGAGGGAGAAGACAAAAGGCTTCTGGGAAGAAAGAGCTAAGCTCCATGATGATTCAGCATTGCGTCATAGCCATCGTGACTGGGCAAATCCCAGGCAGGGCCCTGTCAATAATCACTTCCAGAGATAAGAATAAGAAAAGTGTATGTGTTAAAATCCTTCCGTGGAAAGACACCTGCGACCTTACCAGGACAACCTGCTAACAGGTGTGAAGCCCAGCTCCACTGGATCCACAGTGCAGGTACTTTCAACAGCTTCTGGCTGCCTGTCCTGGTAGTAGCTCCACAGCTGTCTGTCTGTCTGACCTTCTCCAGAGAGCAGAGCGTCCTGTAGACTGGCTGTCTGTGTCCGCTGGACAGCTGCCTCCGGGAAAGCCAGGGAATCAGCAAGGGTGACAGTTTCCAGGACACCCTGCCTGTGAGCCACCCAGCCTGCGTCAGGAAGAATGCCGAGTGCTTACTCCGGGACACTCCTCATGGACGCCACCTTCCACGAAGCAGTCGCTGTTCTCTTACCAACACAAAAAGGAGAAAACCAGACATTCAGAGTCACAGAGCTAAGCATCGATCCTTCTCCGTCTGGGTCAGCGCTGGCCCCGACAGACTGTCTGTTAGGCGCCTCGTGAGCACGGATTGAATGAACAATGAAGGAGCCAACTGGCTCCTACTTATTGGTCGGATGTAAGCTTCGAGGTCCTGCTGGAATGTCTCCTTGTCAGTGGTCCCTTTCTCGGACGCCAGCTCTCCAGCCTCAGGTCCTAGAGTGCGTGGGTCACGGGACAGCGCAGCACTAGTCACGTGGGTCAGTGGTGACAGTTCTGATTGTGAACGTCTGGACCGGGATGGAGCTTTTCTTCTCTGAATTACCAGTGCACTACAAAGCCTTGGTGGGAGCCTTGTTATTCAAACATGCAGTGAGGACTCCACGTGAGAAGGCATCCACGCTGCCTGGAGACCCAGGGCTATGCGTGAGACTCTCCCGAAGAAGCAGCAAAACTGCAAATTGTTCAGCTCCATGTATGGTGCTCTGAGCCTTAGGTGGGATCCTGATCAGTTTCTACTACAGTGCTTCCCTTGAAACTGCAGTGCAAAGTCAGGCCTGGTGATTGGTGAGCTGTTCTTCCCATTGGCTTCAGCTGTTTTCTCTGTTTGTGTAGTTACTCCCTCACCCTAAAAGCAGTGGTAAAAAAAGAAGTCTCCCCCCAAAATTAACCTTCCCCACACAGAAACTCAGCATTTGTATTTTCCTACACTGAAATGTCCTTGTTTTGTTTTGCAATCTGGTACCAGTAGTTGCCGCTGGGCATTGGATGAGCGTTTGTTGAGGTGCTGAGGACGAATCAGTGCACTGGACAGTCAATATGACCAGTAACAGCACAAAGTTCCCAGATGGGAATTCCACACTGGCTGCCTTCCACTCAAGTAACTGACAAGCTGCCAGGATTTGTCACATCACTTTTTTAAAATGGAAGCAGTAGGTTTGGGCATTTGGGTTCATTTTCTGATATCACCTACGTAGACTTCCTATATTTGCTTATCATTGCAAATAATACATTTCCACAAACTTTGCAACCAAAACCAGCAAGAGCTGTGTCTTTGGGTCAGAGACTGAGCGTAAGTGCACAGATCTTCCTCTGCTTCCCTCGGGGGGCCGACAAGTGGCCAGGCTGTGCTGCAGCCCTGGCTTGGGGTCCTCTTCCAAGCCCTTTCAGTATGTGACCAAAACTCAGCCCCTTTGGCCCTGTTGACTCTCCAGCCTTCTCGAGGTCACTGTGGGCCCTCTGAGGACATGCACAAAAGCCTCAGTGGCCCCTGTAACTGTTCACATCAAGAATGCTTCACCCCAAGCTGACTTCCCACTCCCCAGCCAGTCTGCCATCTGTACAATGTACCTCAATCATCATGTGACATATTAAGTGACAGAATAAAGGAGCCAATCTTCAGAAAAGCCATGCTCAGGGTTTCTGCCCACTCTCAAGGAGAGTAAATTGCAGGGTCGGTCCATGCTGCCGTGGAATCAGGGGCCGTTGTAGAGTTCTGCCCACCACAATTTCCTAGGGAGATAAGCAATTTCAGAAGATGAAATTCTATCATTATGAGCTGATGGTCAAAAGCTTGACTTTTTATATACCTATATGGTTCTCTTTGCACAATTTTGTAAGTAAAAAGAAAAATACCATACTTAGTTTCCTCCATGCTTTGGTTATTGGGTTTATTTTTAGAAATTCTATCAGTAGGCCTTTGCAACGAGGTGTGGAGATTTTGCATTCCAAATCAGAGGCCAACCCTGGACATAAGTACAGCAGATTTGCTTGTGTCTTGTACTTTGAGTAACTACTTTGAAGATACCAATACGCAATGTATTAATTATTGTTACTTGCCGATTATTTTGCTTTGAAATTTTATTTTATTTTTTCCATAAAATAACAAAATTTAAAAATGAAGGCACCAATACCATTAAAAATACAAAAGAATAAAAAGAAAACTATTTAAATATTTGTCTGTGGGTGCATCTGTCAGCAGGGACATAACCCTCCTCAAAGTCATATGATTCATAAATAATACTGATTTGTGTTTCTTACATGACACGGAGAAGATTATCACCCATCACGAAGACACCCACGGCTCGGTGGGCAGGTGCTTGCAGCACTGGGTCCCAGGGTTCTCCCTGCAGGTGCAGAGGCCCACTAGCCCTTCTGTGTGTGGGGACCCTGACACCAGAGCGAGGCCCCGTGTGCGGGGGCTGAGGACTCGGCCCACAAGCTGAGAACAGTGTGAGCGGCCAGTGATCGGGAAGCCCAGCTCTGACTGCCTGAGCGGGTTGTTCAGTCAGTCTTTGCTTTCGTATCAAAAAATAACAGAGAGGCTCCTTTTCAGTTATTGTGAAAGGTAAATGGGTCAGGACGCGCGAGTGTTGGGGACGAAGCCTGTTTGGAGCCGACTCACACAGCCTTCCACTCCTACCCAGTTTCCCTCTGGCTTTCTGCAGACCTGGCCAATTCTTAGACCTCCAGCTGGCGTGAGAAGAAGTAAGGTCCTCGCCGCAGAGGCCTAGATGCAGTTTGCTCTGTGCTCCTATCTCGCGCGCCCAAGTTAACTCTTCCACTTTACGTTGGAAGTGTCTCGGTGACTGCTTGCAAACAAAGTTCATTTTGTTCCCTATCCATCAGCTATCTACAAACATACTTTTATCATCTTTATATTACCATTCTATCAATTCATATGAAGAAACATTATTTCTAACACTGATCGTCTTGTAGTTTACAAAGCAATATTAAAACTCAAGATAACAATAATAGCCTAAGGGAAGAGAAAGCACTTTCTGATGACATCCACTGCAATCTTTCCCCTTGCAGACCTGGAAACCACCCTAGCACACCTGCTGTAGAAATGACATTATGATTTAGGTTACTGTAACCTAAACACGCGTCCAGACTGGCTGGGCACAGCCACGCGTTAGCAATGCTCTGTGTCGGATACCACGATGCCTTAGATGGAGGGGGCTGATTACCAACGTCCATCGCTAACATTTTCTCTGTGCAGTTACTTCTCACCAAGGTTCCTGCTTTTGTCGAGGTGCATGAGAAGGCTCCTGTCCCCTCCCCTGTGCCAGCTCTGAAGGTCACCACCTAAACCGGCTGAGCAGCACAGTGGGTGCAATGTTTTCTCCCCACACGGCCTTGTACCTTATCACCCCCGCTCACCCACACTCGTGGAACCCTCCCAGGAATCCTCAGATTCTGTCACACAGCAGGGACAGACCGAGGGGTGTGGCCTTTTACAGAGCGCTATGTTTGATTTGGATGAAACAACCCAGTGGGGAAGATGCAATGAGCTGGTTTAACACCGTTACTGCACTCCAGGGTACAAGGACTGCCTTCCCTTACCTCTGTGCCTCTGTTCCACATGTGTCACAGGAGAGGCAGTGACAGTGAACTGAACGCTGACACTTGCAAACCGGTGGGTCTTGGGAGCCACTATCAAGTTGCATGAGAATTTTCTTAGAAACTGTGTGTCCCGTGTTATCCTGCTTCACTCCGGATTTTTTCTGAGTTATTCTTCAGCATCTTTAGTCTCCTTCTGGGACACTGTTGAGGGGATATTTTTGAAAAATGTGAAAGGTGACACTGTTTTCTGTGGAGCGCATGAGGTGTAAGCGTATGATTCCTTCTGCTTCTTCACAGAATATTTTACAAAGTTTTTCTCAAAACAGACACTTCAGTACTGAAGCCAACAAAACGGCAGTGGAAGGCAGCCTGGGTTTTTCTCCTGCAGAAACTGCTTGACAAGCCGGGGAAACATGGGAGCTTCTGGGACCGGCCCAGGGTGCACAGCAGCCTCACTTGTGGAGTCTACCGGCAGGAAGAGCCCTGGTTGTTTACTCAGCTTCTTCCTGGCTGGAGGCATGGCTTCCTCCTGGAGGGCGGCCTCTCTCCCAGCAGCAGGCTGAGGGCGCCTACAGAGCACGGTCGGGGGTTTTCATGACTGTGGGGGGCACTGTAGACGGAGCACTGTGGTTGGCACAGGCCTGGTCCTTTGTATGTTCATTTTAGGACAGAGTATCTCTCACTCACTGAGTTACCCACTTGCATTCTCCTGCCTCAGCCTCCCAGCATGCTGGAATTAATAGCATGCATCACTGTGTGTGTGGCTTGCTTTCCCTTTTTATAGTCTTCAAGGAGGAATTCACACCATTGTCTGAAGTTATCTTCTTTTCTGATGTGTGCATTTATCACCAATAATTCACACTGCTTTGACACAATTTTAAGACATTTTTATTCACATTTTTATTGAATTCAAAGTCATTCCTATTTCCTGTAAGATTTTCTCCTTTTGTGGATCGTGCTGGGTGTGTTGTTTAGCCTCCAAGTGTTTGGAAAATTTCCTGTTACCTCGTGTCATTGGTTTCCAGTTTTACCCCACTGTGACCAGAGAAGGAGCGCATTATGATTCCGATTCTCTCACCTCTGTCCCTGCGTGATGGAGAAGCCGGACCACAGCGAATCTTGGCATCTCTTCCACGAGCCCAGGGCCGTGTGTTAAAAGATGGCGCGTTTTGTCACTCTGGGGGACACGGGTTGTGGTTGTCTTTCGCATCCGCTGGTTTATCAGGGGGAATTTCTCCTCTGTCTCTGCCAAGTTTTCATGCAGTTCTAAGGGTTCCTGAGAGCGCGGGGCTGGGTCCTGCAGCTGGCAGGGCGATGCTGCATTTCTCCTCGCCGTGCCTTCCGCGGCTGCTTCCCGGGTGAGGCTGCACTGAGCTTGGGTGCCGCAGGAGGGAAGGGCCCCACCTGGCTCCGGCCCTCCTCACCTGGTGACCTTCCTCTCTCTGCATCTGAGAGGCCCTAGGCCCTGAGGTCTGCTGTATTTTATATTAATGCGGTTATTCCTGCTTTCTTGTTTTTAATGCTATTAGAAAGATCAAGTGTCTTTAAAATTCAACCTAAGTTACAGTATTTCAAGTAAGATTCTTCCGGGGAGTTTGGTTCATCTATTCAATCTACTTGACAACCTCTATTTTTAATAATTAGGTAACTGTATTATTTATTATTATACCACCATATATCTAAATTTCTGCTTTGCAGTCTTTCTTTACAACTATATTTTAATTGTCCTGATTTTTTGTTACTTGTATGTATTTTAGAATTGGCTTTAGCTGTAGCCGTTATGTGTATATCTCTTTTTTTTAAAATTTTATTTAAAGAGAGAAAAAAACAACAACAAAACCAAACAGAAGAAAGAGTAGCAACAATACAGAATTCCAAAGGAAAAAAAGAAAAGAAAAAAAACCCACTAAGAAATCACTACTTGACAAATTACATACTGTCATCTTGGAAATAGTTGTTCAAGTTACAAAATTAAAGCATACAAAGTAGACATTCAAACAGTGAATGTTTGTGAAAACAGTTCTGCTCAACAATCTAACAAAAACAGTAATATGGTCATCCATCTTACACACTTAAACATACATGCAGTTGTATCCTTTAGAGCACTTTCTTTTCTGCTCTTTTTTACAATAGCAATTACACATTTTGGGTTTTATTACCCCTACATTCCTTATTACTTTTTACACTAGAGACACAATGTGATATTTATAAATATGATTCTTATTTATTTCACTAATGAGGATAGTCTCAAGTTGTCTCCATTTCCCTATGAAGGCCTCAAGATCATCCTTCATAGCTGAGTAATATTCCATTGTATAAAAATACCACATTTTTTTCATCCACTCTGTGGTTGACGGGCATCTGGGTTGTTTCCAAGATTTAGCTATTACAAATTGTGCTACTATAAACATGGGTGCACATATATCACTGTGATGTGAACTTTTCAGTTTTTCTGGAAAAATACCCAGGAGCGGAGTAGCTGGGTTGAATGGAGCTTCCACTCCTTGTCTTCTGAAAATTCTCCATACTAATTTCCATAGTGGTTGCACCAGTCTACACTCCCACCAACAGTGGAGCAGTGTTCCTTTTTCCCCCGCAGCCTCGCCAACATTTGTTATCAGTTGATTTTTTGATGGCAGCTATTCTTTCAGGAGTGAGATGAAATCTCAATGTTGTTTTTAATTTGCATTTATCGAATGACCAGTGATGGTGAACATTTCTTCATGTATTTATTTGCCATTTGTATATCTTCATTTGAGACCTGTGTGTTCATCTCAGCTGCCCATTTTTGGAGAGGGTCTTTGAATTTGGGTGGCTTGATGTTTTTTAATTCTTTACATGTTCTTGATATAAGTCCTTTGTCTGAGGGGTTGTATATCTCTTTGGATAGTTTCTCAGTAGTTACTTTAAGTATTACATTTTATGTGTGTAACTCTTTACAGTCTGCTGGCATCATTTTACCAGTTTGCGTAAAGTGTAGAGATTTTACTAATTTTATATCCTTTAAGGTGAGAAGCTCGCCTATTTATAGTGTGAAAGTTATTTCTTTCCTCTGTATGTAGTGTTATAATTTTTGTTTTAAACAACAAATATGGCTTAAGACCCTCAAAAGCAGGAAAAACATATGCTGTGTTCTCACACAGTTACAATTACTCTGTTACCCCTCCAGCCTGGTTTCCCAAAGTGCTTCTTGGCTTCCTTTCTATTTGAAGAAGTTTTCTCCATTACTGTCTTAGGGTAAATCTTCTGCTGATAAATATTGGAGTGTCTTCACCTGAGAATGACTCGTCACCCGGCCACTCCTGAGAGCTGTTTTCAGGTAGACAGAGGATCCCTTTGAACTGCTTTGCTGTGCAATTTGCTGGGAAAATGTGGTGGCCTCTGCCCTGAGACCTCCTCTTTGCACGTGCGTGAGGAGAGATGAGTCTCCAAGTGACCAGTGCTCCCGTTGCTGTCAGGAGGAACCCCTTCTTAAATGGGGGGATGCGAAGAACCGAAGGTTTCATGAAAGAAATGGACAGTTCCTCCAAGAAAAAAATAGGATCAAATAACAGTTTTATACCGGAAATATAACTGAAAGTTAAAAACCTTCAGGGGATGGGCTTAGCAGCAAAATGGAGGTAACAGTAAAAAACCAATCAATCAATCAATGAGGTTGAGGTTAAAAAAAAAGGAAAATATTCAATATGATTAACCAAGGAAAAATAAAACTGGTAAACATAACGAGGTGTCCGGGACTGTCCAGACTTTATCGAGCTGCAGCGGGGTTGCCAGTGCTGGGGTGGCTCCGACAAAGTTGCCCCCAAGAAGCAGCCGAGACCACGCTGCATGCAGCGCTGCCTGACTCAGGCTGGCAGGAACGGTGACCACGTTTTCTCTCCTCCTGCATGGAAATAAAGAGTCAGGGCGTGTCCGTGTCGTTAAAACCCTATCAGGATGGCGAGCACACGCAGGGCAGACCTGCGGTCCTCTGGGCTCCTGCCTCTGGGCTCTGGAGGATTCTGCAGCTCTACCAGCACCTTCCTGTGAGCGTCTCTGGCCAGGAGGTACACGCGGGCGGAGAGGGGAGCTTCTGTTTGTCGCGCCCCAAAATACTTTCCAAACTAGCCTTTCATCAGATTTTTGACAAATACTCTTGTAGTTTCCATGCAAGATGTTAAACAAGACTTTATTTTTGCTGATTTTATTATGGGGAATGAGAAGAAGCAGATTTTGGAATAACCTCTCGATAGTCAATGTGGAGGGAACAATAACCTAACAAAGCTACATGGAACTCTATTGCATAAATGCATGACATATTTAGTATCTGTTTTCTGAGGAAATTTGCAAATGAGCATCTTAACAATAATCAGTATCAGTAACCATGCAAATGCTTCTGCCGTGTGTGTGACGATTGTGGGCCACATGATAAATATTCTCAAGGCTCACACTACAGTCGAGTGTCACTTAGCAGTGACACGTGACTGCAAAGTATGTTAACAACTAAGTTAACAACTAAGTCATCCGTGACACCTCTGGGCATAGATGTGACCCTACAAGGCCTGTGCTGTGTGTGTGGTCTCCTCTGGGGCATGAGGACAGCATTTCTCTTCCTCTTGGGCGCTGGGAACACCCCTTTCATTTTCCATCAGGAGGCAGGGGCTGGGCGCTGTGCGTCACCTTCTGCAAGGGTATGGAGGGCATTCACGAGGAGTTGTTCTCTAAACGCAGACATAGCTGACTTCGAAGGTGCTTTTATTCTGCGTCATTTATTTTGCCCGAAATCCAGCATAGCCTTGCAGCATTAGGATCAGCTTTGGTAGAATTAATGACTGAATGAGAATAAATGTCTAGCAGGATTTTGGTGAAAGCAAAAAGACAGAGAGAAAACAGAAACGTTTAATTGCATGTGTATATCCTGTCTTCTTGTTTTCCCTTTTACTTCCCGTCATCACAACCCCACTGTTTTGGTGTGAGTTATATTAAAATAATTTAAAAGTTCTTCCCTTTCCTTCTCTCCGTCTTCCGTACTGTTATTAAGTGCAAGGGTAATTCAGAGAGGATTCTGGCTTGGAGGATTTTCCACAGGTGATAAAGTGAACTTTATCTGCAGTATGTGGTCAGCAGGAATCTAACTCCAGTATTAACCTGAGTGGCTTGGTACCCCATGGGGACAGGGTTGACCTTCAAGTGGCCCCCGGGTCTTAGAGACAGTGGCATCTGCACCTCACAGTCCCTCTCACTCGGGTATTGGTAACTATAAGCTGTTGCAGAATAATCACAAGCCTTCCTTTAAATCCACCTTGAAATTATTTGTATTTTAAGGCCAGAATACTGATTTTAGTTTAGATTTGGGGGTTTTTCTTTTAGCTTTTCCTTTAGCGTGTATCTGCTGTCCATGATGCTGTTCACACTCCTTGTGTGAAACTGGTGCGTGTGCACGGCACACCTTCATCCTCTGTCCCTGCTCGCCCTCTCCGCTTCCCCCTCCCTCCATCTCTAGATTCCGCCCCCTTTGAGAAAGGTTGCTCTCCCTGTCTCTCTCCTATGATCTTTTATTTCGCACTGTACCACTTTCCTCTCCTTTATTTAAGAAAACTCCGACTTTACTGCAAAACCTAACTTTCTGTCCCTTGTGCCTGGACTGCTCCGCCCTCCCTCCTGAGCAGTGCACAGCGCTCTCCCAGAAGGCTCCCAGAGGCTCTATCTGTCCGTGATCTCTGCATCCCTGGTTTTCACGGGGTTACCTGGAAGCTCACACTTCTGTGCGGTGACTCATGGAAACACTGAACTGGTCGTTCTGGGTGCCATTTTCCCCCACCTTTAAAATCTGTTCTATTAATAATAAGTGAAACTGAATTATCACTAAGCATTGCTAATCACTAAAGGAAAAAAATGTCTTAACAATAGACTGTCATCATGAAGCGGAAATGGAAGGTTGAAGCTAAATGAAATGAAACACTCACACTGCAAAACTGGCATTAACAGTCCTTGACTTTGTAAATCAGATATTTAAAGAACAATTCCAGAATAAGTAGGACCAACTTGAATTTAAAGAGCAAACCATCCATCTCAAAAAGAAAATAAATTTTGGGCCAGGGATATAGCTTAGTGGCACAGTGCTTACCTGGCAAGTGCAAGGTTTTGAGTTTGACACCAAGTATTTTATTTTTTATTAATTTGAAAGAGAGTAAAACAAAAAGTACAGAGCAGATCAGAACAGGACAACATAGACAACACAGTACTTTACATTAAGACAACTGGACATCAACAGTAGCTAACACCATATCTCTTACTCTGCTATAGTTGAGCATAGTTTCAAATACAATAATATCAAATGTAACACAATAGTATAAAGCCATGCATAGAGTGAAAGAATTACAGGGCTTTCTGAACCGAGTAACAGAAAATGATCAATGGGTACAATAGTATGTCATTTTCGATAAAAAAATTAGTTTGAACTATCATACATATTCAAATTCCAATAAGACACAATGTGATAGATAGAACCAACGGTAGTAGAACAAAAAAAGCATGGTAGGACTTCTAAGAAGGATGATATTAAATCAACAATAGCTGTCATAATGTTTTCTTCAAAACAACTGTTCATATCATCATGTATGATATAGTCAAACAAAACAGGATAAAACCATTCCAACTGATGATTGAAAACTTTGAAAGACTTCAAAGCTATGAGATGGGGACTCATGCTTACCATAAAGTCTTATATACTCTTATCAAATCTCATACTAGGGAGACTATATGGTATTTACCCTTGTGAGTTTGGTTTATTTTGCTTAAGAGAATGGTCTCAAGT